>PVKS010009985.1:0-61917 GCA_004027875.1 Aplodontia rufa | reverse complement strand
ACTGGAGACCTCTTCTCACACACACACACACATACACAGGAATCAGCTGAATGACTGGAGACCTCTTCTCTCACACACACACACATACACAGGAATCAGCTGAATGACTGGAGACCTCTTCTCTCACACACACACATACACAGGAATCAGCTGAATGACTGGAGACCTCTTCTCTCACACACACACACATACACAGGAATCAGCTGAATGACTGGAGACCTCTCACACACACACACACACACACACACACACACACACACATACACACACATGAATCAGCTGAATGACTGGAGATCTCTTGACAGTGTTCATTAGTGTCTCCTGGTTATTATGGGCCCTTTGTGTGTCATAGACTTTGCATTTGTAGCCTTACTGGCAGCAACTGTGAGATCAGCTCATGAACTGGGGGACCTGTTGGTATCAGGAGGGACTAGACCCCAACAGCTCACACCTGCATCCCCCACCCAGGAGCCCTCAGGTGCTTTGTGTTTGGAGTGTAGCCCAGTGTGGCAAGGCAGATGTGGGGTCAGGGGCAGGAGACCACACTTAGGAGGAGCCCCAGGAGCAGTCCAGTGTTAGCCAGGTAGCTGGACTCCAAGGTTCCCAGTCACCTACTGCTAAAAATCTGTAAAGCAGGGGCTGGAGCCATGGTCCAGCAGTTGGAGCGCTTGCCTGGCATGTGCTAGGACCCAGGTTCAAACCTCAGCCCCACATACACAACCAAATGTCAGAGAAATGAAGGCCTGATGAAAAAATTGATAAAATTGATTCTCTCCCCCCTTTCTCTCAAATAAAACAAAACAACAAAAAATCTGAGGCAACGAGCATCTTCAGGCTGTCTAGGTCACAGGCTGCGGGGCCCTTACACAACAGGCGTTGATCTCCCCATTTGGGGAGCTAGAGATGTAGGCCCAGGTGTTGATGAGGGCTCTTCCTGCTGTGCTGTGGTGAGGTAGTTCAGTCCTGCAGGGACACTAGCCCCAGCCCTCCTGGCCCCCTAAGGTTGCACTGGGGTTAAGGCTTCAAATACACATTTTTGGGGCTGTGGTTCAGCTAGGGTGTCCTAGAAGAGCATATTTAGAGCTGTGCTAAGGGCCCAGCTCTGCAGCATGCTGTTCACCCATGGACCTGTCCCTCCTGTTCTCACTAGGTTCACAGGGTGGGCTCCCCTGGGGTAGTGAGTCCGAGTGTCCCTGGTTAAGTTGATATAGTGTTGGAGGCCCAAAGCTGCGGCTGTTCTCCGAATTATGCTGCTTCCCATGGGGCCAGCCTGGGGATTCCCCTGCTAGGTGCCACTGCCTCCACCTAGCTGTGTCCACCTGTGTCCTCATGGCTCTGCATGGACAGAGCTCCTAAGAGCAGGCCAGCTTGGAAGCTCTGTGCCTTTGGGTTTGAGTGTGTCAGGTCTCAAGCACTTCAGCTTTCATTTCAGAGGTGTCCAGCTCTCCAGCAAGCCTTCCTGAGCATGGCCAGGCCCAGGCCTGGGGCCCCAGGCCTCCTAGCTGCCTCCTGCCTCCTAGAGGCTCAGTGGGGGCAGCACACTCACAGTCTGCAGGTCTGAGATGTGCTCCACTGGAGCCCAGTGTGGACCCACCCATGTTCCTTACGTCCCCAGCACTCTTTAACCTTGTGTCTGGGCTGCTGCAACCTGCCCCTGAGCAGCGTACCACTCTGGAGAAGCTGGTGACAGATCCGTGGGTGACACAGCCTGTGAACCTGGCTGACTATACCTGGGAAGAAGTATGTCGAACAAGCCAGCCAGGTGAGAGCTCTTGACACCCCTCCCTCCTTCCCTGTGGCTTTCTTGGAATTGGGAGGTGCCAGGCTGTCTTCCCAGCAGGAGACTCCCTCTTCCATGCTGTTCTGGACATGTCAGGGGCTGTAAGTGGCCTATGAGACAGGACTGGATTCTGTGCCTGAAGTTACTGGATGCCACCAGGGTTCAGAGTGTCCATGTAGCCCCTGGAAGGAGCAGTGGGGTCCAGTAGTTGGAGGAGTGCAGCTAGTGATGGGGACCATGAAGGCTGGTC
This sequence comes from Aplodontia rufa, assembly GCA_004027875.1. Taxonomy (NCBI): domain Eukaryota; kingdom Metazoa; phylum Chordata; class Mammalia; order Rodentia; family Aplodontiidae; genus Aplodontia; species Aplodontia rufa. Next base: position 59,887 of record PVKS010009985.1, on the reverse strand, counting down.
CTCAGACAAGACTCTGGCACAAGCCAGAAGCACTACTCAGCAGATAAGACCATGGTGGTGTGGACAGCCCTGGGCTCATAATCCCCCGGCACCTTAGGAAGGTCTGTATTTCCAGAACACTGCTGGTGGGGTTTCCAAAGTCCTCTCCCCACTCTTGTGTTCCTTCAACTTCCAGCGAGAACAGTGTTTTAGAGAGGATCTTTTTCCTCCATCAGAGCGTGGCCTCCTGTCCACTGAAAGTGAGGCCCCCAGTGGCCAGTGCTGCTCCTGTCCTGAGGATCCGTCCCTGCCAGTGGGTTGAGCACGTGGTTCCTGCTGCTCTTCTTCAGTGTGGAGAATCACACAGATTTCTGGCCTCTTTTCATGAATTGGGCCAATTTATCTTCTAAAAACCCATGTACAATTTTGACAAGTGCTACGACGAAAACCACTAGTTCATAAACTAAAAGTGGAGTTTGTGTTTTCTCACAACCCTGAAAAAGTGTTCATTTACTTTATACTATTAAAGATCTTTTAATTTGTGAGCTTCTAAAAGGAACTGTGTTTGAATTCCATCTATTTTTGTTTTTGTTTAGATTTTGTTCCCTCTGACTTGGTATATGCTCACAGAACTGGTTAGCAAATAACCGGACTATTTCATTATTTTCCTTGAACACTTTCCAAATTAAAGCCACTTTGTTAATAAATGGTCACCTCACTGGGACTGAATGACCTGTCCTACTATGTCTGGTGTGAGGCTTCTCTGTGTGTGCATACCACTTGGTGCAGTTGGCGGTGAGTCTAGACTGTCAGTCTGGGTGCCAGAGATGAGCCCTGTGCTCTGAAGTTTGCTCCTTCTCAAAGACAGGGAAGGATACAGTGTTCTCAGCCACAGCTGCAGCAGGTCCAGGTCTGCCAGATGTCTGACCGCTGTAAGGAGACTGCTGTCAATCCAGAAGGGCCTGCCAACTGTCCCCAGATGTCCAACTGCTGGCCCAGCCCCATCTCTGTGTCTCTGTGAGGGTCTCTAGGCCTAGCTTCTAGAAATTAATGACATTTTTGCTTCAGAATCCAAATGAGATTTCTGATGGTCTAAGTAATGTATTCACTAACGAAACAAATGGTTTTCCTTGTAGTGTTTATAATATTATAGCATGGATTTTTCAGACAGGTGTCAATGAGTTGAGGATGCAAAGTCCTATCTCTCCAAGAACTGTTTAATTATGCTTTATAGGAAAAAATAATTAAAGCTCATTGGGCTTGATGGCAGTAGGCGGTCTGCATGTTCCAGGTATGGTTCAAGAAAGCAACACTGACGATGCTGCTGGTTTTTCATAGTAACCCCTGCAGCCCCGCACCACCACCCTTGTTTCTAGAGAGCCGATGTGCTCAGGCTCCTCAATTCTTTCTGGGGCGCTCATTGGATTTCCTTTGGGTGTAAAAGTACTGATTATTTTGAGGTGTTAACTGGAGAGTATTTGAAAGAGAAAATTAGACTTAAAAGACAACTGCAACCAATTCTTTAGTTTTACACACCTTCCTCTTCTGTTAAAAGATATATTTAAATAAATATTTTAGCACCAGCTCAGTGTCTGTCAGGCCAGGCAACTGGTATCCATGCAAGAATGAAATCCTTTTGCCAGTTATGTTGATAAAACAAGAAACGCCTGGAATTGAGGCAGCACCGCGCCCCTGCCCTCTGAGCGCAGTGGAGCCGGGAGGGCAGCCCCTCAACCTGGAGGAGGCCGAGAACCGCAAGCCGCCGCCCTGCGGCACTCCTGCCTCTTTCCTGCACCTTCGAGGACGCCCAAGCTGGAACGTCTGAAGCGGGCTTGGCTCCGGGGTTTAGCAAGGCCCGTCCAGGCCCCTGCCGCTTCCCGGCGTGGGTCGTGTCTTGGAGTCGCAGCGGTCAGGCATCCCGCGCCGGCCGCCGTCCTCCGAGCCCAGAGCGCCTGCCCGAGGCCGGAACGCGGGCCCCGGGCACACGCACGGGCGCTGGGGAAGGCAGCAGGGGCGGCCCGCGGCCCGGAAGTGACGAGCGGGCGCGCTTCCGGCGCCGGGCGGCTTCCTGGGCGCTATGGCTGCGCTGGGCCGGCAGGTGAGGCGGCGGGGCAGGGGGCGGGAGGCGGCGGCTGGAGACTGCGAGGCCGGCGGGAAGTCCGTGTGCGCTCCGCCAGCTCGCAGCCCCGCGTCCGGGCGGAGGGAACCTGGGCAGGGAACCCGGAGCCCGGCTGAGGCCCCCCGCGCGGTTCTGCAGGTTGAGGTGGAAGCTGCCGCCTTGTCCGCGCCCGAGGCACTGCAGTACCTGGCGCAGAAGCCCTGTGCTGTGCGTCCTCCGCGACAGAATTGATTCTCTGAGGGCCTGTCTTACAGGTCCTTGGTTGGCAACGCCTAAGCCGCCTCTCCTGGGCCAGCCGGACTTCCCGTCCTCGAGAGCATTGGAGGCCGGCTGCCTTGCTGCGTGGACTGACCACAGCCTCCGGCGGAGGCCTCCCTGAGGAAGCCCCCTGTGTTGGATCCAGAAACCACGTGCAGGAACCAGAGTGCGGGACAGATCCTGGCCAGTGCCTCCCTGAGAAGCAGAGCACGCCTGTGCATAGTGGATCTGTAGAGCCAGGAAAGGTCACCCGGTCCCTGCTGGACATGGGGTTCAGTGATGCCCATGTTAAGGATTTGCTCGATCTACAGCCAGGTGCCGACCCTCAGCAGTTGCTGGACATCATCTCAGAATTGGTTCTCCTGGGTCTGAACCCAGAGCCTGTGCACGTGGCCTTGAAGAAGAGCCCCCAGTTGTTGAAACTGCCAGTAGTACAAATGAAGAAGCGCTCGAGGTACCTGCGAAAGCTTGGCCTCACGGAAGGTACAAGGTGCAGAGGAGTCAGAGCTGGGGAAGGCTAGCCTCCAGCGCCCTAGAAGAGACTGTGTGTGCGACCTCCGCAGAGAGCATTTCTGGAGGGATGTGGGGAGAGCCGGAGGGGAAGTGAGAGCCCAGGACAGTGGTGGCAACAGGGTTGCTGTGTGGTGATGGTTTATGCGTGTGCATATATCAAAGACAACTTTATGTGGCTTTGGTATGTTGTAGGGCCAAAGACACCATCCCTAACAAAGACCTGGAACCTTCTGGTGGAGCCCGGTAGAGTAGCCTCTCCTCTTGTCATCCCCTCACCAGACAAAGTTCACACCTGAGATCTTTGAAGTTCCTGGGTCTCTTCATTGACCTTCTGGAGAAGGGGATGGTGCCTGTGAGGGACCAAGGACCCCAGCCACTTTGACAGAAGTTACACTATTTATTTCTTTTCACTATGGGCTTTTCCTAGTAAAAAATTGATTTTTTAAATTGAAAAAGGTTTTGGGCCCATTATTTGTTAAAATCTCTAGAAGATGAACAGAAAGCCTTGTGTGTTTTTCTTAAAGATGTAACATAATGTAATACAACAGCCTAACTTTAATATAGTATGTGTTGCAGTTATTAGTTAGCAACAGCGTAGCTGTAAGAAATGATGATAAAACCTGAACTCCCAAATCCATTCCTCACACCACATAAAACCATGATTAACTCAGGTGTTTGGGAAATTGAGATTTCTGAAATAAGTGACTTTCAGTTTCTAGTTATTATATGTTGCCCAAATGTTCTGGGAAGACCATGTGTTTTAGTTTGCCTGGCATAGTCCTGATTTTTTTGAGACAGGGTCTCGCTGAATTGCTAAGGTTGGCATGGAACTCAGCCTTCTGAGTGGCTGGGATGACAGGTGCCATCATGCCCACTACACCAGTGATCTTAGTGCAAGCACTGCGAAGGCCTCTGTCACTCACGGGTGACCTATTACCCTGGTAGTCAGGACACCAGTTTTGTGGTTGTGTCATGAATATTCCTCTGTTCTTATCATCGTTATTATTGTTATGGAAGTGCTTTTCATTGAGGTCAGTCTCCCAGATCTTGAGAGCATTGGCTGAGAGTGCTTTAGTGACTTTTTTTTTTTTGTTTGTTTGTTTTTTTTTTTGGTGGTACCAAAGATTGAACCCAGGGGCATTTAATCACTGAGCCACATCCCCAGCCCTTTTTACATTTTATTTTGAGACAGAGTCTCGCTGAGCTGCTTAGGGCCTTGCTAAGTTGCTGAGGCTGGCTTTGAACTTGTGATCCTTCCGGCTCTGCCTTGAGTTGCTGGGATTATAGGTGTACACCACTGTGCCTGACTTCCATGACTGTTTTATTAAAGAGGGAACAGTATTCTGGACCCCCCACCCTACCCCAGGGAAGTCTTGCTGTCTGATCTTTCTGGTAAAGCACTGTGAAATTCTTTTCTAGGTGAGGAGGGCAAGAAGAGAACGTGAAGCTGGCACCTTCAGATAGGAGGCCAGAATAAGGCAGAGGGTCAGGTGGGCTGATAGTCTGGAAGTCGTTCCATGGTGCTCTGGAGGGCGAGTCTAGAAGGTGCATGCGTGCTCTGGGGAGGGTCCTTGTGTCTTCCGAGTGCTGGCTGCAGTCAGGGGGCACTAGTAGCGAGCCCTTGGGCTCTAGAATTTCGAGAACCACATGCTTTCCTTTTCTTCATGTTCTCCAGGGAAACTGAGGCGGTTGCTTCATGGCTGCCCTGAGGTCTTCACTGTGCGCCAGCAGGACATTGATGACCTTGTCAAGGTGTTCAGGGAGAAGTGCCTTTTCACTGCTGAGCAGGTCACTGAGATTTTGCACAGATGTCCTGGTGTTCTTCGGGAGGATCCCAGGGAACTGGAATACAAATTCCAGGTGAGCACAGCTGACAGCAGCCAGGCAGGAGGGCGAGGGGTTGGGGTGGAGGAGGTCAGCTTTGAGTGCAGGATGAGGTGGGGACTGCGCCACACCCTCTTTGCTCAAGGAGGAATTGCTGTGGTTCTGATTCCTCCGCTGCAGATCAAACCTTCTGCACTCTTAGAATCCATGGTGGGTATCTGAAACCCTAATGAAGAAACAGCCAAAATTTTGCTATCCCTAGAACCTATTTCTGCACTTTGATTTTGAAAAGTGTAATTATGATAATTACCCTAATTTTTTAAAAAAATGACAATTACAACAGTTTAGGTCAGATTACTGGGTGTTTTCTGAATTTTTGCCTGTTATTTCCACAGTCGTGGTTTTCCTTTGCCTGTCTATAAAAAAAGATATAACTTCCTCCTGTGTCTGTAAAGAATGATATTAACTTCATCCTTGTGCTGCTTTATTTTCTGCTACTTTTTCTCAGTATCTGAATTTGAAAATGCTTTGAAAACTGTCAGTTATCATACAGACATCAGTATCACAGTGTTCTGCTGTTATTAATTAGGCAGTTCTTCCTTAATGCTTTTGGACAATTGAGTTTTTCTTAATGGCTTGTGGTTTTTCATGGCTTGTGTTTGTATCTTCCAGTATGCATATTTTAGGATGGGAGTTAAGCACCTGGATATAGTAAGGACTGAATTCTTTCAGTACTCAGTGAACAAGGTCAAGCAGAGACACATTTACCTGGAGCGCCTAGGACGGTACCAAACCCCTGACAAGAAGGGGCAGACGCAGATTGCTAACCCTTTGCTCAAGGACATTCTCAGAGTATCAGAAGCTGAGTTTTTGGCCAAAACAGCGTGTTCTTCTGCTGAAGAGTTTGAGGTTTTTAAAAAGCTCTTGGCTCAGGAGGAGGAGGAGGAGGAGGAGCCTGAGGGCAGCACATCTGAAGAAGAGGACGAGGATGAGCCCTTGTGATGGGGAAGCAGGGTGTTGGGGTCAGGGTCACTGCTGTGTCCTCCAAGGACGAGCCACTGTGACAGAGGTAGGATGGGAAGAAGGCATGAGGGGTCGGGGTCACTGCTGTGTCCTCCAAGGATGAGTCACTGTGACAGAGGTGGGATGGGAAGAAGGCATAGGGGGTTGGGGTCACTGCTGTGTCCTCCAAGAACGAGCCACTGTGACAGAAGGTGGGATGGGAAGGCGTGAGGGGTCGGGGTCACTGCTGTGTCCTCCAGGGACCAGCCACTGTGACAGAGGTGGGATGGGAAGAAGGCATGAGGTGTCAGGGTCACTGCTATGTCCTCCAAGCCTTCAGGAGCTTCACTTGGACTTTCTCAAGCATTTTTCATTCTAGAACAGGTCTTTTGATGGAAAAGTTACTATGACCTACCCCAGATACGGGCAGGTCAGATAACAGGGGGTGCTTTGGTGTGGTCTGCTGTCAGGTTTGGTGGGCAGGCCCTGCTCTATCCTAAATAAAGGGCAGCTTTTAAAATCCAGAGGACTCAGTGCATCTAAATTTGATTTGTTTTTTCCTGTCTTAAAATGTCTGTCATGGGGGCTGGATTGGTGGCTTAGCAGTTAAAATGCTTTCCTGGTATGCGTGAGTATCCGGGTTCAAACCCTAGCACCATGTACACAACTGAGTGTTAGAGAAGCAATGGCCAGATGAAAAAAATAAAATTGCTTTTCTCTCTCTCTCTCTCTCGCTGTCCCTCTGAAAAAATTGGTCATGATTTTGTGACAGTGGTGGAAGGGCCTCATGGTGGTAAAGATAAAACCAAGGCCATAGTATGTCATAGCACTTTATTTTATGAAAACAAGTAGCAGGTCTCCATGGAAATACTCCTGCTTTTAGTCCACAAGTATCTGATTGCTTCCTGTGCGTTCAGTGTACAGCAGAGGAGAAGGCAGTGGGTGATATGTGCTTTAATCGTATGCGGCTTCCTCAGGCCAGCCCTTCCAGCTTGGTCACATTGGCTTTCATGCCAGCTCTGGAGGGGCCCAGGAGTGGTCTTGGATGGTTATCCCTACTGTGTGATGACAGGTTCCGAGGACCAGAGGAGAGGAGCACAGGCCCAGGTCTGCTCGTGGGTTTGTTCAGGGGGCTCTTCTGATGCTCAGGTGTGAGGAGCACTGTGTAGTGCTAGGAATGGGGTGGGGTGAATTGAGGTAGAAGCCTGGCTCTCATGGTATGAGTGCCCAGACTGGTGCCTCCTGAAAGGCTCTGGAGCCATTCCTTGGGCAGCCGCCCAGAATTGGTGCTGCATGAAGCACCTTCAGGGTTTCTTGAGGGTATCTGAACAGTCACATGAAGCTCCTGTGGTCCTGGGCCTCATTCTCACATATGAAAGAGTCCTGCAAGCTGTGGCTTTTGCTGGGGTGACCCTCAGGATGCCAGGCAGTCCGGGGGACATTTTTGGTTGTCATGACCCTGGGGTGGTGTGCTACTAGGATCCAGTGGGCAGAGGCCAGGGATGCTGCACAGTACTCTTTGAGGCACATGGTGCCCCCACAACAAACGATCCAGCTCCAGAGGTCAGTGTGGAGGCCTGGAGACTGCTCTGAAGCATATGGCAGCCTCAGGTGAAAGGGGCTTTCAGCTGTTCAAGAGGGGTCTTTGTCGTGGGGGTACAGTATTGAGATGCAGATGCTGGAATGCACAGAGGAAGATGGCTTCTGCAGAGAGAAGCCATCGCTGTTGATGGAGGAGTTCCTGCTCGGAAGGGGCAGGGCCTGGTTGGCCTGTTGGGGTCTCCTCAGGGAGCAGGTGCCAGGAAGGCAGTGAGGGTGGCTGCTCATGGCCATGGTGAACGTTTGGGAGAGGAAGTGCTCACTGTGCCCACAATGTGACTTGTTCTTCACTTGGTGGCATCCAAGTGACCATCACTTTCCCTGGACTTAGGGTGTTATTTTGGGCCCCATCAGAACCGAGTAGAATCCTAAACCTGAGTGTGGTCAGATGGGCAAATGGAGAGCTCAGCAGCTCGGGAATGTTTCTCAGGTTCTGATGCCCTTGTGACCTCTTGTGACCTCTGTCTGGATGTGTTAGCTTTTAGAAGGACACACGAGAAGAGCAGTGGCAACTCACCTGGCATGTTTCTGAAGGACTGCGGTCCCCTCAGCCTCAGGACATCATTGTGCCAGATACCAGCTGTGCAGCATCAGGAAGGGTGACCCCCATGACAGCAGCCCATCTGTTGTTGAAACAGGCTTCTGAGCTAAAGCATGGGAAAGGGCACTGGTGGCTGAGGGTTGTGGTCATCAGTGTGGCACAGAAAGGCTTGTCTCCTCTCCTGGGGTGTCACTTGGTCTTATTTGCTAGTGATGGATCCTGGTGCTGTGGTGGAGGCCCTAGGGGTGTGGCCTGGCCTCTGTTCCCCTGTTCTGAGACCCTCCACCCTGAGTGCTGGCAGGTCCAGTAGGGGTTTCCTGGCACAGTGCAGAGAGCACACCATATCTTGGTACACTAAGCACTCCTCTCTAAAGAGTGCTTTAAAACCTCTGGTGTGATGAGACTGTGCGAGGATGGGGCCAGGCTTCTCTGGTTTTGACCCCATGGCAGGGGCAGTGATGACGATGTGACCTGTGGGGCATTTCTGCCAGTAGGCATCAGCAGTCGACTCCTATTGTGGACTAAAAGAAACTGTCTTGTCCGGCCCTGAGTGTCTCTCTCTGTTACCTTCAGACTAATGAGGAGCCCTTGCTGCTTCATGGTGGCGTGCCTTGGGTGCCTGAGCAAGAGTGTGGATAGATTATTTTCTGTTAAAGCCTGTGGTGGCTTCCACTCCGTGAGGCCAAGGTCCACTGTGCAGCTTGAAGGCAGTGTGGCCTCTGCCTGCTCTGTGAATGAAGTCTTACTGGAATGTAGCCAGGCTTATCCAGCTGCACATCGTGGCTGTGGCTGTGCTGCTGTGGCAGAGCGGAGCCGTCACCACAGAGCTATCTGGTCTCCGAAGCGAGACACTCAACGCCTGAACCTTTACAGAGTCTGTGACCGTCATATGACCTGAAACCCTCCAAGTTCCATGTTAGCAGTAATTGGCATCATTTCCACTTCTAAAATGCACTGGCCATGTGGTCACCATGAGCCACATGCAGCGAGCAGGGACTTTCTCATCTCCACACTGCCCACCTCTGTTTTGGAAGCCTGTCCGTGTGTTCGGGAGACACTTCCAACACTGGAATCTGAGGGCTGGTCTTGGGCTAGCCTGGGTGTGTAAAGGCACACCCATCACTGTGGAAAACAGTCTGGGTTAGAGCCCAGGTGCTTCAGTGACTTTTGGGGGCTGGTGTGTGTGCAGACCTGGCTGTTTTCTAGAGGCCCAAGGACAGAGGTTGCAGAGGGAACTGACCCAACCCAGTTTTTAGAACTCATCTTCCTGGGTTTTGGAAACTGGAGGTGGGTGGGGTGCAAGAGTACATCCCAGACCCTTTGAAGGCCAGACAGGCAGGAGCATGAGCCGGCATGCCCTCCCCTCTGTTCCCCAGAGCTTCAGCCGGGCTGAGGTGCAGGGAGTACCATGCCCTGTCCTGAGGAACATGGGCTCAGCATTGTGGCTCCTAAGCTTGAATCACAGGCTGCCGCCCTCCATTTGGCTACAGTGCTGCCTGTTTTCTCCAAGGCTACTCTTCACTGAAGTGAATTTCATTTCCGTGTTGTTCTTGGCTGGCATGTTCTGATTGTTGTGTTCCTGCTTCCTGCTGTGTTTTCTGCATCATTTCAAGAACAAATGTGTTCCATAGCTGGCAATCCATTATTAATTGGAGTTTTCATTTGTTTTTTATGGAAATGGGTTTACTGGGTAAGCTTCTGAAGGATGCGTAAGATTCTAGGAGAGTAACTGCCATACAGGTATCTCATGCCCAAATGACATTTGTGGGCTGTTGGTCCTCACCAGGCTTGAGCTGCTTGCAAGCCTTGATTGAGTTTTGCACATATCCTCACAGGCTGAGTTGGAGGGGGAAGGAGCTGAGTGCTGCCAGTTGGCTTCAAAGAGATATTCCATCTCAGATGGGACACATGTGGAGAGCTTGCCCTTCTGATGCCATGCCTCTCCAACCTTGCTCTCCTCTCCCTGGGGTAAGCCCGCCTGTAATGCTCCTTGGCAGCATTGCTGTTTGTTTCCTTAGCCATAAATAAAGAGGGTCCTGAAGTGATTTGCGACCACAGGGCCTCCCTTTCCTGCATTGCCAGGGAGACGGGCTGCCCTGGCTCTTCAGAGGTGGAGCAGTCCGTGCTCTGGGCTCCCAGTCTTCCACCTCCAGGAACACCTCACTAGTAAGATGTTTCCATCAGTGTGGGACTGAACAAGGCTAAAGACAGGCTTCATGGTGTGGCCTGGCACTCTTCAGACTGCTGGGAGGAACACCAGTGCTTTTCAAGTGCAGGGAGTGGGGTGGGATGGTGTTTGTTTGCCATAGAGTTTGGGAAATGCTGGATTGAACAAAAGTACAGTCTCTTTCATTCCAGGATTCATGATGCTTAGAATTCCAGCGTCCATGCGACTGCTAGTGGGAGACTGTCTTCAGGACTTGGTCACACGTCTCCTAAGGCCTCTTAACTTCCAGTGGAATACCATTCACAGGGTCCAAGGGGTACCCCAGAGTTCTTCAGTGCCTCAGACCCTCCCACCACTCACCGCTCCCTCCAGGTGCCAGGTGGTCTTCCAGCCTCTCTGTGTGCCCTATGGCAGTTGATCATGTTCTCCTCAGGAGAAGGAAGGATTTGCCCACACACCCAGAGCCTCATTTTCATCTGAAGATGGGTCTGGTCTGTGGCTGGGCCAGGTTGTGTCTGTTGGGAGGCTTGAGGTAGGGGATTGTCACAGCTGCACCGTGCTAAGCTGCTGTAGCAGGGCCTAAGGAGTGGCAGCGCTCTCAGAGGCCCCCAGCTGGGTGGGGCCGCCTTTCCTGCTGCCCAGCAGCTCCTGGGGTGCGGGGGGAACATACCTTAATGTTTCTTCAGTGTTTGACTGTTACTTTGCCTCCTGAAATAATCAAGAAAAGGCTTAATAAGAACAGACTTGGGGTCTTTGGCCTCCTTGCTCTGCACTGTTGCTCACTCATGCTCCTGTGAGGGGCACTGTCAGTGCAGACCACAGCCTCCTGTTTGCACCACACCTTGCCTCCAGGTGGCTGTGGATAGGAAGAAGGCCACCTGACTGCACGCGGCTGTGGAGTTTGTAGGGAGGGTGCAGAAAGAAGCAAGGGTGGCCTTGGGGAGAGGCCTCACGGCAGCTGGCCTATACACTGCACTTGTGCTTGGTGCTTGGCCATGCTGCGGTTGGTCCTAGAGAACAGGACTGAGGTTTGGGCTCCAATTTTCAAAGCACAGAATGTTCTCGGGCATTTCTTCAGTAAAACCCCAATCAATGATGCTTCTCGTGACCACCTTGAACCCTTGGGGAAGGGCCTGGGTGTGAATGACAGGTAGTAAGAAGGGATGTCCTGTCTTGCAGTGGTGCCCATGGCCTGCACTCTGCCTCCCCGTGCCACTGTCTTGCTCTGTGCATGGCCAGAGCAATGCCCTCACCCACCACGCCCACTGTGCCCTGTCTGTGCACGTGCTTCCTCACCCGCCGTGCCCCGTGCGCACGCACTTCCTCACTCGCTATGCCTGTGTGTGCGCATGCTTCCTTACCCGCTGTGCCCCGTGTGCACGTGCTTCCTCACTCACTATGCCTGTGTGTGCACGTGCTTCCTCACCCTCTGTGCCCGTGTGTGCATGTGCTTCCTCACCCACCTCACCTGCCATGCCCCTCATGTGCGCATGTTTCCTTACACACACAGAAGCCCTGACCCCACCTGTACCTGTCTGGGCTTTCCTGCGGCTTGTGCTCTCACAGCGCTCTTTGAAGCAGGTGTCCTGGTGGACTTTGTAGATTCTTCTGTACCTGTCATCACAAGAAAGCTCTGTGAAACCAGACACTGAGGAGGGTTTTGCCCCTCTCTGGGACCACTCACTGGGACCACCAGTGTGTAGAGGTGTTCAAGGGAAAGACGGTATTTCCTGATAAAATGTTCCCTCTTGGTATATTAAAATGCCCAACCTAAAAGCCATGTGGTTTAAAGATCCACTGCTCTGAGTATGGTCTACATATAAAGTGAACCTGTCTCTGTGTTTTGATGGCTGCTGCCAAAGCTGTGTGCTATTGATAGGTAAGCTGCAGAGTGCAGTGGCATGAATGCAGGATACGGGCCCTGTCTCCGGGTTCTGACCTTCTGCTCTGCTTTGTGGACTGTGGAGAAGGCCGAGCAGCCTGGACTGCAGGCTGCAGAGGTGGCAGTGTGGGCAGGAGTCCGTTCCTGCCTCCTTTTCTGTCCTTAGCCAGGTACATGGCACAGGCCTCTTGGCTCTCACGCCTCGGTTTTGTGTCCTGTGGGAGTGACTCATGCCACCCCTCACAGGTCATCTGCAGGTGGCAGCAGTGGCAACACTGCAGCCCACTCCAGTCTGCAGAACCGTGGGCAGGACTTCTATTTGTGACCTCCACCCTGGAAGGAGCTCCCAGAGAACTGGACAGGGTACAGGAAGTACCTATGTCCAGACATTAGAAAATAGCACTCCTGGGAGGGGAGACGGATAAGCATGGTCACCTGCAGCTCAACCTGGAGCAGGTTTGGACAGAGTTGCAGAAAGGTTCAGCAAGGTCACACTGAGTCAAGGACACAGACTGGAGCTGAGGAGGCACAAGCAGCCAGAGGATAGGGACAATGTACTGGACAGAGGTAGCTCTGCAGAAGAGGAACCCCAGAAATATGAGTGAAAATAAAGCTTTGTGTGCCAAGGGTGGAACCCATGAAGGTGGCCAGAACTATCGAGCAGAACCACACAGGAGCCAGAGTGGAGAGGCCTTGTTTAGTAACAGTCCCACCGTGAGGACTCAGGAAGGCCCCAGCATTGAAAGGGGTGATACCCAAGAATAAGAATGCTCCAAGTCACCCTAAGTGCACCTCAAAGGATAGAACTGCCCAGAACTGCCTGGCAGGGGAAACGTTCTTGGAATGAATGCAAAAAAAAAAAAGCGAACCAGTTTGGCACTTAGTAAGAAACTTTTTAATGTTCAGCAGCCGATAAAAACTACAAGACATTCAAAGAATCATGTAGAATTAAAAAGAAAAAAAAAGTGACCCCTAACCTGGATAAAAATAACTGAACAGAAAAAGACCAGAAATGAGAGTGAAGACAGAAGGAATAGGCAAGGCCACGAAAGCCTGTGAGCTGGTGCCACGGGTTCCACCATCTGCAGGAAAAGCACACGACGAGAAGTAGCGAGGTCCAGGGGAGAGCTGCGTGGGACTGCTCAAGGTGAAAGCGGTCTGATTTGCAAGTTCTGCTGTGTAGAATCTGTAGGACACCAGTTGATGCAGAAGGCCGGTGACCTTGACTGCAGGGTCACAGATGCTCTAACTGAGGAGAGGAGTGGGCATGTCTGCACTTCCGCCTCGGTAGGAAAAGAGCCACAGTGACAGCATCCGTCTGACACTTCCTTAGCTGGCGTCCAGGAGAGGAGAGAGATGAAAGACAACAACATGTGCAAGGAAGCAATGGCCCAGATGTTCCAGATTTGACAAAAGCCAAAGTTTAACCAACTCCAGAGAGTAAACAGGTGCACATCACCAAAGAGAAAGTGTCAAAGCAGCCCCAGGGGTAAGACCTATTGCATGGAGTGAAGTGTGGGCAAGGAGGGCTGAGGATGGAACCTGGGCCTTGTGCATGCTAGGCAAGTGCTCTCCCACTGAGCCAGAGCCCAAGAATAGCATTTTTAAAGTGCTGGAAGAAAAGTAATCCTGTATTTACAAATATTTCCTTCAAAAATGAAGGTGAAATCACCACCTCAGATAAACAAGCAGAGCCTTGGTCATCAGCAGACCTGTGCTGTTTTCCAGGCAGAGGGGATGATGCACAGGACAGGGAGCACTGGAGATGGCAGATGTGCAGGTGAATGTGGGAAGCTGGGCTTGGCATTCAGAAACAGTTGTCGAGAGCAAAATCGACATCGGGCAGTTGGTACACGTGAAAGAAAGGTCTGATGATGATTCTAAGGTTGGGCCAGGCAGTGCCTGTTAAGAACCTCCCTCCACTGAAGCCCTCTGCTAGGGGCAGAGGCTGTCACAAGCCTCCCTTCCACTGAAGCCCTCTGCTAGGGGCAGTGCCTGTCAAGAACCTCCCTCCACTGAAACCATCTGCTAGCGGCGGAGGCTGTCAAGAACCTCCCTCCACTGAAACCCTCTGCTAGGGGCAGAGGCTGTCAAGAACCTCCCTCCACTGAAGCCCTCTGCTAGGGGCAGAGGCTGTCAAGAGCCTCCCTTCCACTGGAGCCCTCTGCTAGCGGCGGAGGCTGTCACGAGCCTCCCTTCCACTGGAGCCCTCTGCTAGCAGCGGAGGCTGTCAAGAACCTCCCTCCACTGAAGCCCTCTGCTAGGGGCAGAGACTGTGAAGAGCCTTCTGCGGAAGCCGTCTGCTAGGCACTGAAGTAGATCACGATCAGTTGAAGATACATACTGAAAACCCTGGAGCAACTCCTAAGCAAACAAAAACCCAAAGAGGCATGATCAGTGAGCCAGTCCTGAGGTAAAAGGGAGCTCTAAAACAATCCAGAATCAGACAGAAGAAAAGAAAGTACAGAACAGATGGGACAAATAGAAAACCAACACGGCACGGCACTTTCAGACCTTCCCTGGCACCCTTATCTGAGCGTAACACGAATGATCAAGCCACTGCAGAAAGCAGGCTGCCAGTGAAGCAAGACCCAGCTGGGTGCTGATGCGAGGTCACTTTAGAGGCAGGTAGGTTCCACGTGAGAGGAACAGAGCCTCTCCTTGTGGGCACTTCGGGGCGTGTGGCACAACGGCAGGCACTGGTGTGACCACCATGGCAGAGGCACACCATGCAGCTCTGGTATTCAGCCTGGCTGTGTGTCAAGCCACCCCACCTCCCCACCTCTGTGGAGCATCTAGAGTGGGCTTAGAAATGAAGTCACAAATCAGTTCTCTGCCGAGTCACCTTCAGTCACTCCCTTGTTCCATGGAGAACAAAACCACCATCCTCGGAAGGTCTCCAAGACTCTAAGGGACTCCTTGTCCTGCCCATGTGTCACTTGCAACCTCACACGGTGGGGCCCACGGGCCTCTGCTGTTCCTCAAACACGCCAGGCATGTTCGATGCAGGACCTGGTAAAGGAGACTCCTTCTGGAACATTCTTCCTTCCCACCACCTCCATATCTGCTTAGTTCACCTCTTCCCTGAAGCCTATCTTGGCCACCTGTCAGATGTAGCATGGGCCCTTTACTTGGCTCCCCTCGCTTGTCTTTCACTCCCCTTTCCTTCGCACTCACCGTCTTCTGTGATGGTGTGGCACAAATGCCTGTGACCCAGGAAATGGTGTCTGTGGCAGCCTAGCAGCACAGATGCCACACTCTGGGAGACGGTGTCCACTGAAGCCTGGTGGCACAGATGCCACACATCAGGAGACAGTGCCCTTTGCAGTCTGGCAGTGTTGGTGTCACACCCCAGAAGACTACCACAGCCTAGCAGGACAGATGCCACACCCCAGGAGATGGTGCCCATTGCAGCCTGGTGACACAGATGCCACACCCCAGGAGATGGGCCCGCTGCAGCCTGGAAGTGCAGATGCCACACCCCAGGAGACTCTGTCCAATGCAGCCTGGTGGCCTAGATGCCACACCCCAGGAGATGGTGCCCACTGCAGCTTGGTGACACAGATGCCACACCCCAGGAGATGGTGCCCGTCACAGCCTGGCAGTACAGATGCCACACCCCGGGAGACTCTGTCCAATGCAGCCTGGTGGCCTAGATGCCACACCCCAGGAGATGGTGCCTACTGCAGCTTGGTGACATGGATGCCACACCCCAGGAGATGGTGCCCATCACAGCCTGGCAGTGCAGATGCCACACCCAGGAGACTGTCCAATGCAGCCTGGTGGCCTAGATGCCACACCCCAGGAGATGGTACCTGCTGCAGCCTGACAGTGCAGATGCCATACCCCTGCATCAGGCTGGTGGCATGGATACCACAACCCAGGAGATGGTGCCCACCACAGCCTGGTGGCACAGATGCCCACATCTTGGGAGACTTTGCTTGCTGAAGCTTGGCATACAGCAGTGCTGCCAGAGGTATGACCTAGGTGACTGAGGGCCATCGAGAGTCACAGTGCAAGAGGGGTCCCAGGAGATGAGTGAGATAACTGTCCTCCACAGCCCACTTTACGGTTGGGGAAGCTGCAGGATGTGTGAGTTGCCCAGGGCCACACGAATCAGCAGAAGAACTGGGACTGAAGTTCCCACGTGCTGTTGTTTCCAGGTCCTCTAAGGAGGCATTCCTGGACTTCCTGGGCATGGGACCCTGCATCCCCCAGGGCCCTGGGGGTGAGGAGGAGGGACAGGGCTTCTGAGCCGGGGCCTGACTCAGCCACTGATCCTGAGCTGCATGGGCCTAAGCGCAGTCTTCCTCAAGTCCCTAATTTGTCACGTGGTGGCCACGAGTGGTCAAAGCCAGTGCCCACAGCAGCCACCATCCCTCAGGGTTAGTAGGAGTCAAGAGCCTGTCAGTGTATAAGGCCAGGGACAGAAGCCAACTTACACATGGTGGCAGATGCCTCCCTCCCAGACTGGAAAGGACTTTGTCTCCGAGAACAGTCGGGTGCAGGGGCGGGGCACCTTTTTACAGGCTGCTGACACAAAGGAGAAGGGCGGAAGCTTAGGAGGAGGCTCCAGGCCACGGGAACTCTCTTCCTCCCCTTCCCTCCCAGAGACCCCTGCCCACAGCAGACCCTGGCAGCCTATTCTGCCTGGGGTTTTGTGCCAGCTGCACCCTGGGACAGGCACCTGCAGAGACCACCCTGGCAGGGTAAGCTTGCAGCCTGCAGGACAGATTCCTGTGAGACCGGCATAGTCCAAAAATGTTGTCCAGGACCCCATGTCCCTCTCCTGCCACCCTGGCCCCTGCAGCCTCACCCCACTGTGCTGTGCTGCTGCTCATGGCTCCTGTTCTTGACTTCTCAGCCCCCATTCTCAGGGAACATCTTTCATTTTGGGGTTCATGGATCATTTTGCAGATTCCCTGCCCACAGTCTCTGCACCTGGCACTCTCAGGCCCCTGCCCCAGCACCTCATAATTTGGAAGGCCCTGGGGCAGGCCCAACCACAAGCTGTTGTGAGAGGCATGGCAACACCAGGCCCCAGGTTGTTGACCAGCCCTGGCTTACCGAGCTCGCATCGCCTGCCTTTGAACCCTGGTGCGCAGTCGCAGCTGTGGGCATCTGCACCAGGCACACAGGTGCCTCCATTCTGACAGGCGTCTTCAGCACAGCTCCCAGGGGTACCTGGAAACAGAGCCAGAAGTCAGCCCCCAGCCCAGCTTGCTGGCACTGGAGGCTGCATCTCTTGGTGGCCTGGCTGGGATGCATAAGGGCGCAGTGACAGGCCTGTTTCCCTCCTGCTGTGGCATGCTGCTGTGGGCTCCCAGCACAGCTGGGTCTGGTGTGCAGAGATGGAGGGAATGGTGGCTTCATTGCGCCTGGCCCTGACCTCATGACTTCAAGAAAGGAGGGAGGAGGGAGCCCATAGGGCCCCCTGTGCCGAGGCATCCTGGCCTGCGGCCCACCCCATCCTGCTCTTCTCTTCCTGTGTGCAGCAGGCCTGTCCTTCAGGCCACTGCTCAGGCCTGTGCCCCTGCGAGTGGTGGTCTGTCCACCTCCCAGCGGAGGCCAGGGCAGTCAGTAGGACTGCCAGAGCTGGCCTGGCCTCCCCATCCCCCAAATACATTGTCCCTATTTTGTCATTATTTTTAATGATACTTGTTATTTTAATCTTTAAGTTAAAAAACATGGGAAACAAGCTAGAGTGGTGGCTCAGCAGTTATGGCGTTTGCCTGGCATGTGTGAGGACCTGGGTTGGAACCCCAGCACCACCATGTACACTACAAAGCGTTACAGCAACGAAAACCACACACACACAAAACTAAATAAAAGTTGATTCTCTCTTTGTCTCTCTGTTTAAAAAATTAAAATTAAAGGAAAAAAAATGGAAGAAAGAGTAAGAACTATGCCTTGTCCCTGTTAGTCCTGAAGGACTCTCAGTGCACAGCCCTCACCCATCCCCAGCTGACACCTCTCCCAGCTTGCTCCTCGAAGGCTCCCTGAGTGCCAGGCCCATGGTGCCACGGTCCAGGAAGACCACAGCCCACCGCAGGCCCTGCCCCTTGGGCCTCCTGCACTCTCGTTGGATCTGTTTCACCCCGCCCCCATGTTCTGAGGCCTGCCTTTTGTCATTCTTGATGCGCTTAAAATGAGTTGTGTGCTTAGAAGCCATCACCGACTGTCCAAGCCCACGCCATGACGAGTGGAAGAGCCCCAAACACTCCATTCATCCTGCTTCACCCCATCTTTCTGTTGCCCCTTTTCTCCTGAAGAGCCACAGAGCAGTCTGCAGGTGCCATCTCCTGTGAACACAGCAACAAGCACCTGTAGATGAAGACGAGTGTTTCACATACCAATTACTAGGATGCCAGATCACAGCCAGTCCCATAGTCTGCCATGTGCAGCTGGGCTGATGATCTAGGGCTCGAGTCCGCCGTTTGCAGCTGCACTGATGAACTGGAGTCCGCTGTGTGTAGCTGGGGTGATGAACTAGGGCTCAGGTCTGCTGTGTGTAGTAGGCTGAAGAACTAGGGCTTGAGTCCGCCGTGTGCAGCTGGGCTGAAGAACTGGGGCTCAAGTCTGCCCAAGAACCAGGGCTTGTAAAGGTGGATGAAGTCTCTTGGTCTGCACCCTTCAATCTTCTCCCTCTCCCCTTATTAAAGAAACAGGCTGCTTATCCTCAGGTGCCCTTCTGGGTTTGGCTTGCTGTTCCTGTGGCATCAAGTCTCTAGTCAGGGG
This sequence comes from Aplodontia rufa, assembly GCA_004027875.1. NCBI lineage: Eukaryota > Metazoa > Chordata > Mammalia > Rodentia > Aplodontiidae > Aplodontia > Aplodontia rufa. The sequence continues at coordinate 41,265 of PVKS010009985.1, read as the reverse complement.
CATGAGGGGACTCGGGCTCAACTGCCCTTAGCAGGACTATTTCACAGGGATGCTTGTGTACCCTCCAGCCACATCAGGAGACACGCATGTGAGTGCTGTGAGTGTGGTCTGGGCCATTCCCACTTGCTCCTGCCCTCACCAGCCTGGAGGGGGCTGTGAGGATGTACACAGGAAGAGTCCTCCTTTGGAACTGCAACATTGCCTCAGCTTCTCCAAGGGGAATTTAGGCCAGGCGACAAAGATCATTGTTTTGATTCTCTTCCCCAGATCCCAGGGCAGGACAGCAGAGACAGCTGTGGTTCTGGTAATCTAGCTTTTCCTGAGGTTCCAGGTGCAAGGCAGGGAACAGGTGTCCGCACGCTCAGCTCAGCTCTGGCAGACTCCTCAGATCAATTGGACAGGCGAGTTCCCCAGGGAGGTCTCTCCCACTGCCCTGTACTCAGGGTTTCCTGGGAGAGCTAGGGCACATGAGAGGTTAAGAGGATCATGGGGCAGGGGGCAATAGTTTCTTTTACGTAAAATCTCTCATAATTCTCCTCCCATTTTCCTACACAGCAGGCAGCGCATTGAAAGCACTGTGCTGCCCCTGATTTTTGAAAGCAGCTTTGTGCTGTCTGTAGGCCACAGAATGCACCCACTTCCAGTGCAGACGTGACCTGGCCAGCACAGCCCCTCAGAAAGAAGGTGAGGCCTTCAGTGTCACCCCAGGCCATGGGCACTCAGGTGGCCTCATGGCTGGCTTCTTTCATCTGTGTGATCCTGCCTGGCCGTGGTGCAGCAAGGTGCCACAGTGCTCCCTGAAACGGGTGTGGCACTGTTGGTTTTCCCACCAGCAGTGCACAGGTGTCGGTGTGATTGTCCTCAGTGCTGCTGTGACTTCCATGCACAAGGCCTGGTGTGCCAGCTGTGTGCATTTCTCCTGGGTGTGCAGCTCATGGTGGGATTGCTGGGCCACGTGGAGGAACTGCCAGAGAGCTTTGACAGTGGCTCTCCCAGCAGCGGTGTGTGGGGTGCTGTGCCCACACCCTCACCTGCATGCTGCCTTGTGTGTTGTTCCGCCTCCTTGGGGTGCGCAGGAGCCTGGCCGAGCTGCCACAGTTCCGGGATCAGTCACAGCAGGCCCCCTGTGTCTGCACACAGCCGCACATGGATGCACCCCGGAGAAGCGTTCATTTATTCTCTGCTTACTTTTACATTGCGGTATTTGCCTTTTCACTATTCACTTGTAGGAGTTTTTATGTATTTTTAGATAACAAGTCCCTTGTCAGAAAAACGATCAGTAAGGGTTTCCACCCATTCTGTGGGTTGTCACTTTCTTGATGGTGTTCTTTGAAGCAGAGAAGTTTTCAATTATTTATTTATTTATTTATACCAGGGATTGAACCCAGGGACACTTAACCACTGAGCCACATCCTCAGCCCATTTCATTTTTTATTTTGAGACGGGGTCTTTTTATGTTACTTAGAGCCTCAGCTAAGTTGCTGAGGCTGGCTTTGAACTTGTAACCTCCTGCTTCTGTGTCCTGAGCCGCTGGGATTACAGGCCTGTGCCACTGTGCCTGCCTAAAAGTTTTGAATTTTTGATGAAGTCCTATTTACCTTTTTTCTTTTGTTGCTCATACATTATTGCTGTATCTAAGAATCCTCTGCCAGATTTAAGGTGAAGACTTACTCCGAGTTTTATTCTAAGAGATTTTTTTTCTTTTTGTGAGTTCTCTTTAGTTATACATGTTAGGATTCATTCTGACGTAATTGTAAATGCATGGAATATAATTTGCTCTAATTTGGTCCCCAGAACTTCCCCTTTCCCTCCCTCCTCCCTCCCCTGATCCCTTCTGCTTAGTCAGCTTTTTCATTGCTATGACTAAAAGACCTGACAAGAACAATTTTAGGAGGAAAAGTTTATTTGGAGGCTCACAGTTTCAGAGGTCTCAGGCCATGGCTGGCCAGCTCCATTCCTTGGGGCTTGAGGTGAGGCTGATTATCATGGTGGGAGAGGGTGGGAGAGGGTGGGAGAGGAAAACAGTCTGGCTCCAGGAAGCAGAGAGAGGGAGAAATTCCAGGCCAGATACAGAATACACACCCAAACACAGGCCCCCAAAACCACCTCCTCCAGCCATGCCCACCAGCTGCCAGTTAATTGAATCAACTCGCTGATTGGGTGAAGGCTCTCAGGACCCAATCATTTCACCTCAGCCTTCCTGGATTGCCTCACGTGAACTTCTGGGGGACACTTCACATCCAAACCATAACACCTTCCCTCTGCTCTAGTAAGAGTTTTGATTCTAACTCCGAGCACTTGGTACCCATCCTGTGTGAGGTGGGGGCCCGCTTCATCCTCCGTGTGTGGATGTGCACTTGCCCAGCACCACTTCCTCCCGGCTGGTCTTGGCCCTGTCAGAGACAGTGGGCTGTGGGTGTGCGGGCTTGTTTCTAGGCTCTGAGCACGATCTGAACGTTCACTACTGGGCAGCACCGCACTGACTTGGTTATCAGGGCTTCATGTCGGCTTTGACGTTGGAGTGAGTCCTGCTTTTTAGGTCTTTTTCAGTTTGCTTTTGCTATTCTGGATCCCTGGCATTTCCCTTTGAATGTCACACTATACAAGCTGTCCAGAGATGCTTGTCAGCAGCCCTGCAGATTGCAGCAGTGTGCGGGGTGTAGAGGACCCACAGTGTATTTCATGTGCCAGGCAGGTTTTCATCGCTGAGCCCAGGACACCTGATGAGAACAACTCTGAGGAAGCAGAGGTTCAGTCCATGATTGGCCAACTGCATTCCTCCAGCCGAGGTGAGGCAGAACACCATGGAGAAAAGCTGCTCAGCTCAGGACAGAGCCAGGGAACAGGGAGGAGGTGAGGGACAAGATGTAGTTCCTCAGGGCACACCCAACCAGCCTCCAGTAACACTGTCCATTAAAATGTCCAATCCATGTTCAATCCATCACATGGATTCGTCCACCCATGAGTTCACAGCCCTTGTAGTCTGATCATCTCACCTCTAGACATTCCTGTACTGTCTCACATCCAAAGCCTACAAGGCATCATTCCTGACCCTCTGGACATGGCACAGCTGCAGCCACAGAGACCATGCTTGACACTTGTGCCACTCGTGGACTAACCCTGCAGGAGGCCACCTGAGCTGCCCACTGCACTCTGTTCTTATGTGGCCATCTCTACTGAATCTCAAAACAGAAAAGGATACTTTGAACCAGGTAGGGAGTAGTGTGGCTGCACCTGGGGTTGGGCATTGGGCTGTACTGGTGCACAGTGGATGGCCAAGCAGCACATGCCAGTTCCTACCCTTGCCTGATGTCAGCTAGGGATGTGCCTGCCGGTCCTGGTGGCATTTACTTGGATCATGGAGATAAAACCAGAACAGTCCAGAACCCCACTGGAGTGGAGTTGGGGAAGTGGGGGTGCCTTGGCACTCCTTCACTCCTACCCCTCCAGAACCCCAGGAGGGCTGACGATGGTCTTGGGAACCCACTTCCTCGCAGTGAGGTTCCCCTTAGGCTTGAAGGTGCAGCTCTGCCTGGACGGTGGCTTGGCGAGGAAATGCCCATCAGGAACGTTGACTGTGCTTCAGGGGTATCTAGGGGCTCTCTGGGATCCTGCTGTCCTTAAGAAACAAAAGTCTAACAGCTTCTAGGGAGAAGGAGCAACTTATCCTGCAAGGAAACAGGAACATGACTGGACCTGAGAGGGCAGTTAGCAGGAGCCTGGATGTGGGATTCCTTTACCTGCAAGGGTTCATGAGAGTTTTACAGCACACAGAGCCTCATAAGTCCCAACAAGTACTTTGTGGAACTTGACAAGCTGCCCTGCAGAGGACCAGGGTCCTCTCTCCAAGGTCAAGATGGGAAGACTGGCTCCACAGCCTAGCCAGTCAGACTGAAGGCTCCATTATTAAACAGGATAGTACTGACTCAAAGAAGGCACAGCAGCACAACAGGAGACAGCCTAGGACAGACCTACATGCATGGACACCTGATTGATAGCACAGGTGGCTGTGGCCAGGGAGACAGTCAAGAAAGGACTCTGGGATGACAACTGTCCGTAGAAGAGCTGATTCATACTTTATAATATGACAGTCGGGTGAGTTATAGGTCTGAGTTTAAAAGGGAAACAATTGAGCTTTAAAAAGATTCGATGGCATACATAGAAATCCCCAAAATGTATGACGAGAATCTGCGTTTGGCAGGATGGTTGGGTAGGGGTCACAATGCAAAGGCCAGATGAATATCTATACTCTAAGAATAAACGAACAGGAGATGGAATTTTTAAAACACCATTTATAATAGTGTGGAACTATGAGATACCTAGACTCACATCTGTGTTCCACATAACTTTACCAAAAGACATTAAATAGGTCTTCACCCAGCAAGATCCAGGTCTGGAGACTGACAATCACCGCTGGATTGCAGGATCAGGGTCGCTGCTTAGAGGACACTCGGCGTCCTCTCAGAGCTTGGGTACTCACATGCCCCAAGAGCCAGTGTTTCTACTGTGTCACAGGTCCCAGAAAACCTGTCCAGGAACAAGCGCTCACTCGCTCCTAAGCTGTGTGCCTCTGCCAAGTGTCTGGTAGAGGAGTCCCAGGGAGCCTGTCCTATGCCTCCTCACTCAGCCACATGTAAGGACACTGTCACCCAGCACGGTTTGGCCAGCCCCATGTAGGAACCCAGAGAAGGCACTTGTCTTGCAAAGAAAACCCACCAGTCCTTGAGCACAGGTGTTTGGTGGAGTGAGTCCCCCACTGTGTGCTGAACAAAGGGGCTGCACAGGGAGTTCCCACAGGACCAGAGTTCCTGTCCACATTCTGGGCAGGCTCCAGATGGACTAAGGGCCCACTAGCTGAGTGATAATGGGAGGCAGAGAGTGCCGCGCAAAGAGCTCGTGATGGATCTGCATGCTGGGCCCATTCTGTTATCACTGAAAATCATCCTGCACCTCAGCAGAACAATTGCTGCATTATAGCAATGGCCTCGAGGCCAGCCCCGCAGAGGGGTCCCAGGTGAGCCAGTGAGGAGCCTGTTCAGACCCCAGGTGGTGAGGGACCATGCTGGGCTGGACATGGGGCTCAGTGGAGCCACCATTTGGAAAGGTGCTCTCTGGATCAGGCATCTGGTGGCCTGGGGCAGGGTCTTGCTGGTGAGACTACTCTCGGAAGCCACACCTTTACCAAGGACTCGGCCTTCTCTGGGGTACTGTTGGTAGGTGAGCCCAGGCTGAGTCCACAGAGTGATGAGGGGAGAAAGGACCACTAGGCCCCAGAACTTTCCTAGAGGGGCATAGAGGAGGGCAGGATGGGAGCTGAGTGTGAGGACCAGGCATCTGGGCTTGCTGCCCAGCAGGAGATACCTCCCTGGAGGTGCTGGGGAGGTGCCTCCTACCTACATGATGTGCTGGCCCTGGTTGTCATGAGGCACAGAACCAGAGCTGCAACAGTTCAGGCCCTGTGTGGCCCACATGGGTGCACAGCCTAGCTAGGTGTCCCTTACACTCAGTGGCCACTACTTTACCCATCCCCACTACCCTGGAACAGCCACCACCTCTATGGAGAAGCAAGGGTAGTAGAGCCTGGGGTGGCAGTGGTAGGGCAGCCTTCCCATCATGACCCTTGGCCTCCTCCCTGTCTGTGAAAGAATGGGGTGCCACCTAAGTGGGGGTTTGCTCACCCTTTGCAGCTGGGGTGCTTGGCTGTGCCTCTGGACCTCACTGTGGCTACCCCCAACAGCAGTCCATTCCAAGTCCCCTCCACTACTGTGGACTTACTTTCAGCATCCTTGTCGTTGGGTCTGGGGAGCTGGAAGGCCAGGTGGGTCTGTTGAGGGGCCTCTTCTGTGTTCTCAAGTGGCACCGGGGTGGTGGGTTCTAGGAGAGGCCAGGTGACCACATGGCTGCTTCGTGCCCAGCTCATCCTAGGTCTGCTCTGTTGAGTTGTTTCCCATCTACCCCCTGATCACCCACACTCTGGCCCGTAGCCTTGTGGTTCCTGAGCTGCCTCCCGCTAGGGGCCCAATCCCCTCTCCTGATGCCCCTCACCAGGACCCAGCCTCCTACTTCAGAGGCCCCATCAGAGCTGCTTTGGGCAAGGCCCAGTGGCTGCTCCTCCAGGGCTTGGCTTTCTCACAGCTGGTGCTAGCCTGTTGCTGCTGGGCGCCATTCCACCTCCTCTCTCTGTTCTGCCCTCTCTGCAGGCTGTACTCTTGGCCTGCAGCGGCATGAAACCTCTATATAAGGTTCTCACTGCACCCCTGGGAATTTTATATTTGTCCCCATGGCTGTGAGTCCCGCAAGCTCTACCTCTGTACCCTAAACCTCACCCCGCCCACCACCAGGGTCCCGTGGACAACCTGACCATTCTACCCCTCCAGACATCTGGAACTCCCTCTCCCTCCCCTTGAAGATCTTCACTGAATCAGCCTCTCTGTGGGGGAATCCCATGTGACAAGCAGCTGGCCTTTCAGGTGAGCAGCAAGGTCCTAGGGACCCCAGGCACTACCAGGAAGGCCCTGCAGTTGTGTCTGAGACCTCTGTGTTAGAGTCACAGGGGGTCTGTCTCAGGTAGATTTCTGGATACACCCTCACCTGGTGCACCAGCCAGGAAGGGCCCAGGGCATCTAGACTCAAATGCCTACATGCTGCTGGGCCGCCTTCCTGGGGACAGCCTGTGGCATTGCGCATGTCCTGTGGTGCTGGGCAAGGTGGAGGCTAGTCAGGCCTGCACAGGAGCCCAAAGGCCCTGCCTCTGGAGCAGAACCCCAACTCCTGAGAGATCAGGACAGATGGTGGCCAGCAGCCCTGGGTGAGGTACTCCTAGAGGCTACTGGTCCAGGGACCACATTTTGGGTAGAAAAGCATGAGGCCATTGCGCATGGGGTCTGCTGCATTCCTAACAGAGCTCGCAATCCTGACTTGACCAAAACGCCCACCCACATCTGATGTCTCCTGCTCAGGCCTTCCCGGCTGGACCCTCCCAACCCCGGGCCCAAAGCCATGCATGTGATTGGGGCCAAAGCCCTTGGTGGAAACAGGGTTGGGCACTGGGGTCTTCAGGATCTTGTCACTATCGTGGCAGGGACAGGCTAGGTGAGTGGCAGTGGGGACACTGAAGCTGCCCACTGAGCGGGCCAGGGCTGTGCAGTACTCACGTGGTCTCACAGTGGCTGATTTGCTGGGCGAACCTCTGAACCTGGCACTCACTCTTCTTCTGCCATCCACCAGCTCTGAGAAGCTGCAGAGGGTGGAGGGTCACCATGGCTGCAGCACCCCTTGGGAGCCCTGGGGTGGTGGCTGGGGCATGTACCTTGGGGGTGGGGGTGGCGTTCCAGGGGCACTATGGGCGTTGAGTAAACGTAGCTCTGGCAGGCGCGCTGGGGGTGGTCTGTTTCTGAGCACCCGCAGGTGGTGTCCTCCCTGGTGCCAGCGCCTGTCAGCACCATCTCTGGGAGCTGCAGAGCAGGGGGAGAAGGGGAGTGGCCTCAGGGCTGCTCTGTGCTGCCCTCTCTTCTTGGCCCTGCTGAGGAAGGGGCAGCTCACACTGCAGAGCTCAGGGTGGAGGTATGGGGCATGTGTGGGCCTGAGAAGCCCATCGCCCCACAGCTTCTGAGGAGGCCCCATGTTGTGATGCAGGCCAGCTGCTCCTTGGGGAATGGGCACTTGGATCTGGCCCTAGGCTTCCCTAGACACTCTTCAAGGCTGGTTTCCAGACCCTCTCTTCAGTCGAGGTCCCCACCTCACTTCAGGTCCAGAGACCAAGGGTCTCCAGGGGGTGTCCCTTGGCCACCAGGCAAGGTGCCTCTTTGTCCTGTCATCCACACTCTGATTTGGTTGTAATGACCAACTATTAACCTGCCTTTTCTACCTGGCAGGTGTGCCCAGAGTCAGACAGGTCACAGGGTGGGTTCTGAACACTCGGGCTTGCAAATCAGCCTCATGGGCTGGGGAGGGAAGGAGGAAGATCAGGGAAGAATGGGGTTTGCATCCTCCTCCCCAGGGGCTCATCCCTCCTGCCCTGCACTGCCCAGAAGACTGCTTCCCCCAACACCCTATACAAGCTTTGAGAATGCAAGCAGGGCCCTTTGGCATGGTGCCTGAGCTCTCGCCCTAGCTGCTCTGGCCCCTCCCATGCTCATGTCCACAGATTTATCACTGGTTGGGCTTGGGTGTGAGGCCACTTCGCAGGACTATCAGCACGCTGCCCACTTGGCACCTGTGATGCAGGGGACATCCTGCACTTCCCACCCAGCCTGCCTAGGATCTGTCCCAGGAGCTGTGCAGGATGAGGCTCCCATGTGTGTGTCCACGTCCTCCCCTCCTGAGGTATGAGAAGTTTCCACTCACACACACTTCTCCGTGCTGGACCAGGCCTGTTTCTAGGTGGCCTGCTGTCCTGGGGACAGTGTGTTCCAGGCCAACCAGGGGCCTGTGGGCCTGTGGGACGACCCTGATCTTCTGGACAAGGGCTGCGCTGACAGCCACCCCGCCCCTAACCCAGCCCCGGCACTCACAGGTGATGATGTAGAGGTGGGCCGGCTCACTGTGCAGCTGGCCCTGCTCGCTGCTCTGCACGGCTGTCACAGAGAGCTGGTAGCGCCGCCCTGGCAGCAGATCACGAATGGTATAGGATACAAGCTTTCCGTTGGGGACGTAGCGACTCTTGGTGCTCTGGCCGGTGGTCACGTTGATGACGTACGCCTCCAGTGAGGTGCTTGGAGTGGGGTTGTCCCAGACCACATGGGCAGAGATGGCGGTGACCCGGGAGGCAGTCAGGTTTGCTGGAGGCAGGGGACCTAGACAAGGACAGCAGAGGATGGTGGAAGGAGGGCAGAGGGCTCTCTGCCAAGGACACAGCTTAGGATCTGAAGGGAATTGCTAAGGCCTCACTGAAGCCAGATCTGTTCTCCAGGGATAAGCATACAGTCCTGAAGAGGGTATGCAGAGCCATTGCTGCAGCCAGGGAATGTGGACAGGCCCTGCGCCCTCAGTCCTCCCGAGCCTAGCCCCACAGGCCAGTACCCCTGCCCCACAGCCTTCTACCCGCCTCCCTCAGGTGGGCCATGTCCAAGGGTTGTGATGAGTAACCCTGGGCCTGGAAGATAGAGTCATCCCTGCCAGGCCAGGTCCCCACAGACACGCCACCCTGGCCACCTCTCCACACACTGGGGAGGACGTGTGGGCTGTGACACCAGGGAGCCTAGAGTGGGCGGGTCACATGGCCCAAGAGCCCTAGACAGTATGGTCAGTGGGAGGTGGGAGATGGACTTGAGGAGTTGCTAGGAGGTGTGGATGCTGAAGGCAGCTTGAACAGCATCCCCAGCAGAGGCCCCAGACCTGCCCAGCACAGGTGAGAGTGCTGGGAGGAGGCCAGAGCCCCAGAAGGTGCCCATGGGAGGGAGCAGAAGCTACACTGGACTACTTACGGGTCCATGCGTGGAGTGGTGCCGAGGCCTGACTCTCGGTAGGATGCTCCGCTCCCCCAGGCCCACTAAGGGTGGCCACCCATATGGTGTATCTCCTTCCCGGCAGTAGGCCCCTGCCAGAGGAGGAGGACAGGGACGTCTGAGGGTCTGTGGCTGGCTCTGAGGACCAGGAGCGAGGGCTGCTTGCTGCCGTTGGTCCCAATGCCTCTGCAAAGACCCCAGACCAGTTTCTTCTCTGGTGGGAGCCCCTCCACTGTCTGGTCCAGTGGAGGGGGGCACTGAGAAGGTCCTGTGCTGAAGTGGTCACAGTGTGTCAGGGAGCTGATCTCTGATGCCAGAAAGGGGCACCTGGAGAAGGCCCCTGTGTGTACAAGGCCAGAGTGACCAGCTGCACTCCCCAGAAAGGCCCCTGTGTGGACAAGGCCAGAGTGACCAGCTGCACTCCCCAGAAAGGCCCCTGTGTGGACAAGGCCAGAGTGACCAGCTGCACTCCCCAGAAAGGCCCCTGTGTGGACAAGGCCAGAGTGACCAGCTGCACTCCCCAGAAAGGCCTCTGTGTGGACAAGGCCAGAGTGACCAGCTGTACTCTCCAGAAAGGATCCTGTGCGGCTGGCCTTGGGCTGGCATCTGGGAACTCACATTTCAAAAGTTCCCACTGCCTTAGGGTTCAGCTGGCTCTGCTGAACCATGTGTGGAATACTGGTCCCCTGAAGCCTCTTCCCTCTGGGGGCTGGACTCTCACCATACCAGGAACCAGCCGGGGCATGGAGCTTGCAGTTCACACCTGACCTCACCCTGGACCCAAGGGGAGGAGACCCGCCTGCCCCGTCCTTTCCTGTGCCCCTCACAAGGGTTCAAACCCCAGCACCCAAGTACACAACTAAGTGTCAGAGCAAGGAAAGCCATGTGAAAAACTCAATAAAAATTAATTTTTTTCTCTCTTTCTCTCTCACTTTCCTTCTTTCTTTAAAATAAAAGAAAGAAAAAGAAAGTCAGAGCAGCATTTGAACAATGAGCAGGAGAGGGCTCTGAGAAGGTGGTGGGAAAGGATGCCCTGGGAAACCTCCTCTGCCTGGACAGGGCCAGGCAGAGCCGTCAGCCTTCTCTGGAGAGTCACCTCCAGAGGTGACTCTCCATCAGCTCTCAGCACAGCATCACCAGCCTTCTCCCCTTGCCACCTGCTCACAGGAGCCAAGAGGGTGGAAGACACTTTCCCTAAGTAGTAGGGGTCATGTGGCTGCCCCTAGTCAGAGGTGGGATACAGAGACAGTGTCTGTTGTTGTCAACCCCCAGCAAGGTAACCTTGGGTGCCCAGAGACCAGTGCCCTATACTTCGTTGCTCTTTTCTTCCCATCTGGGGAGCCAGAGAGTAAGGAGTAGGACGTTCAACAGCCACCGCACCTCCAGGGACAGTGGACAGTGACAGCACGTGAGGGAACAAAGGCCACTTGGTGTCCACCCCTCAGGGTGATGCTAGCAGGGACAGCCTCTGGAAAGTGAGACACAGCAGAACAAAACAAGTGCCTGAATCCAGACTGAAACGAAAATAGAAGGGGCCGGGCACAGTGGCCACGCCTGTGATCCCAGAAGCTGGGGAGGCTGAGGCAGGAGGATCACAAGTTCCAGGCCAGCCTGGCAACTTCTCAGGACTCTGTCTCAAATTAAAAATCAAAAAGGGGCTGTAGCTCAGTGGTAGAGGACCCCCAGTACTGGGAAAAAATGGAAGGGGGAATCTGAGTTCCAGAGGTACCACGTCATGTGATTCAAATGTAGTTTTAGCCAAAAAATCAGTGTACAAAGAAACGTGGCTATTCAAAGGAACAAAGAAATAGAAACTGCCTGCAGAGGGTGGTGCTCAGCTACTAGACAGACACTGAAGCAGCAGCCATAGAGGAGGCACAGAGAACTCAAGGTATGCAGCTAATCTAGCCATGAACAGAAGGGAGGTGCAGCAAAGAGATGGGGATGGAAGACCCGAAGCACACGGGCGCCAAAATAGAGAAAGCAGGCTGACCGTGTGCATGCCTAGGGGAAGGGTCTCAGGGTCTTGGCAGTTATTAGAACAACACCTGTACAAAAGTGCACATGATTTGGAAGGTGCCAGAGAAGGACACCCAGCAGTGGGGCTACAGGAGGTCACCTGACCTCATCGAGTGTCCCCAAGCCTGCCCTGCAGTGCTCGCCTCCCTCTCCCACTTGACCCCCCTCAATCATGACTGTGGCTGCCCTGAGCTGGGCATTGCTGAGACACCCCCACTACCTTCAGGAAATGCCCTTCACCCTGTGAACACAGGAGCCACAGGACCCACCAGCCAGACTCCCTTCACTCTCTCCATGCCCCCCAGCACTCCTGAGCAGGGATCCAGGACTTGCCCTCTGGCTGGTGGCCAGCTAGGATCCATCCCAGGACCCCAGGAGAACCCTGGCTGCCCTACCTGCTGACTATGGCTTCCAGCAGTCAAGATAGCCAAGGTGCTGTCCCTTATTGCACAGAGCCACTGCCCCAAGAGCCTAGAGCTTTTTGGCCACTTGCCATCACTGTCAGGGTGGCCTCAGAGTGGCCTCTTCAGACCCAGCTTGGCTCACCCAGGCCACAGCCCCTCCCTGGAGAGGGACAAGCAGTTGCATGGACACACAGGACAACTGAGCCCCGCTGTCCCCCCAGGAACCCCCTCTTACCCAAACGTGAGCTGATCCACACTCTTGTCCACTTCGGTAGATTGGGCCTCAGTGGTCTCAGGGTGGAGAATGGACACTCGGATTCTGCTGACGGTGGTGTGATGGATCCTGTGCAGAGCCCACCGCACTGAGATTGCATCAGCTGACACATTGGTGACCTCCACATCCTCAATAGGGCGGGGTCCTGAGGGAGCAGATGGCTCAGCAGACACCAGCACCTCTGTGCTTCTGGGGGAGCAGAACTTGAGACAAGGCTTGGGAGGGTGCTGGTGCCAGAGAGGCCATTGGTGAGAGGTGTCTGCTCAGCCACCCAGCAGAGACTCGGGGTAGGGGAGGTATCCAGGTTCTTGCCTCTAGGGTGCAGAAGGGCCACTGTGGGCATCGCTGGACCAGCCAGGACCCTAGATGTGACAGTGACATCTGGGGGTGGGAGGGGGTTCCTCCTGCCCTGGGCTAACCAGGGCACCCCTCTTTTGCATGTGCTAACTGTTTTGGTCTGGCAGTTAACAACTGGGCAGTGCTGGGTCTGGGGGATGTAAGCTGCAGGGTCCTCAGGGACCTCAGGGAAAGTGTGGCTCGTGAGCTCAGATCCCTGCCCGTCTGGTCTCAGAAGCTCGAGTGTTGCTGCTGAGGGACCAGGAGAGCTAGAGTACAGCCCCCGGATGGCACTTTGCCCCAGCCTGGGGGACACAGCATAGACAGTGGTCCTTCCCACAGACCCTGGTCTCCTGGGGAGACACTCCAGGGGGGTCAGGGGAGTCTCTGTCTCTTCCAGATGCCTCTGGTGGGCAGATTCCATCTTGGAAGCCTCCCATGTGCTTCATTCTGAGGCTACACTCAGGATAAGCCCATCCTGAGTGTGCACAGGGCTCCCCACTGGGAAAGGCACACTGTGTCCTCAGTGTGTCAAGATCGCTGGGCTTTGGCTGCCACTTTTTGTATAGCAGGTCCTGTGAGCTCCCCAGGCAGGCTCAGTGTCCTGAGGGCCTCAGCCTGTTCCTTACTGGCTGGCATTCAGCCAGGGCCCCAAGGCGGCGCCTCTTCATAAGACCTCTGAGCTCTCCCACAGGTCTCCTCCCACCATACCCACGCTGCTTCGCCACACTGGTCCCCTGGCTCTGCCCTGCTGCTAGGGCCCAGAGCCTGCTGGATGCTCCTAGTGCCTTCCCCTCCTTCCTCTGGACTCCAGCACCCCTTGCCGGTACCCTGCTCCTGCCACTCAGGGACACACGTACACCTCCACAGCCAGCGCCCATCTTAGCTCCTGCCCTGCTGCACTGAACCTCCTGCTGCAGCTGATGCTGGTCATCTGGTAGAGAGCCAGCCCTCCACTTTGTAGTGGATCCCACTCCTCACTCCTCTTCCTCCCTGAATGGTCTCTGGCAGCAGAGAAGTGAGCAGAAGCCCTTGAGTGTCACGTGCCTGTCTGATCCCTCTTTCAGTGGACTGCAGCCCTCCCCTCCCCTCCTCTTGGATGTCCTCACCTGGCTCCCCAGGCTCTGCTTATATCCCCCTCCGCACACTCACAATGCAGACCTCGTCTGTCCACCTTCCACTGGTCATGGCTTCCAGTGCCAGAGACATCTCTAAGCTTCAGTACAGTTCCAGCCAGGCTTGCCAGCAGGAGAAGGAGTAGGCCTGTCCCAGCAGGGACATCTCTCATTCCCATGGAATTCTCCCTGCCTCACCTGCAGCCTCCCCCTTGGTAATGCCACTCCTGCTCTGACACTCTTCAGCCGCCATTTTCCACTTGGTCTCCCTGGCCCAGGCCTGCCTGCTCCTCCCCTCTGCCTGTCTGCTCCCCACACCTGGTGTTGCTCATGGCCCCTCCCCTGCCTGCCGCCCACCTGTGACCTTGGTGTCTGGCCGGCACCCAGGACACTCACGTGTGCGTGTGAGCAGAGCCGCAGGCCTGCTGATGTCGTTCTTGTTGTTGGTGTTGCGCTTCACTGAGAAGACAGAGATGTTGTAGACCCGGCCGGCTGCCAGGGCCCGCAGCTGGTGTGAGGACTGGCTCCTGTCCACAAAGTCCGTGCGGCGGTAGGAACCGTCCGCGGAGACGTAGGTGACCGCGTAGCCATCGAGCACCTGCTTGGCGGCTGAGCCCTCAGGAGGGCTCCAAGAGATGGAGACCACACTCTCCTCCACTCTCTCTACCCTGAGGGCCGTCGGCGGGAGGAGCTCTTCAGGGTTGGGCCAAAACACAAGGGAAGGGAGTGGTCAGCTGCTTCGAGGAAGCCCAGGTCAGGGCCTGGGTCTGGGCTCTGGGCCTGGACAGTCAGGTGCAGCTGGTAGGGTGCCCTCAACTGTGCCCTGCAGTCCTTGCCTGCCACTTGCCTCTTGGGGTCACACCTCTGCACATCCCTCCCCATGCTTCTCAGGAAAGGAGCCTTGAGGTCCTCTGCCTACCCTCTGCGGGAGTCACCACACCTATCCACACCCAGGCTCCTGTCCCCAGGAGCTCCTCACCTTTGGCACAGTTCTTGCCTGTGAAGCCAACTTTGCAGGTGCAGCTGTGGGACCCGTTGCTGGCCAGGCAGTAGCCACGGCCCCCGCAGGGGCTAGAGAAGCAGGGGTCACTCACTGAGGAGAAGAGCAGCAGTGAGGCCTGGCGTCCATGGGTCCCAGCCCCACATACAGCTGAATGGCACTGGGCAGGCCCCACCTAACAGGAGTCGGGCCACCACTAAGCACAAGCTGGGAGAGGCAGCTCCAGACGGTGCTGGGAGGAGGTCAGAGATTAGGGAGGGCCTTGGCTGCAGGGCCACCGCTGTGGGGTGATAGGGGAGAGCATTCCTGGTGGAAAGGATGGTAAGTGTCCCATCCTGGGCTGCAAGGAGCTTAGCCTGTCTGAGGGCAGCAGGGCCAGTGCAGGATGTGAGGCCACATCTGGGTATGTGCTCAGGGTGACATGGGATTGTGGGGCGGCTAAGGGCAACACCCAGGAGACGCTCAGAAGGCCTAGTCACAGCGACTGAGGAGGCTGGAGAAAGGACTACAGTAGGCAGACCTACCACCCTACCTGTCTCACAGTGGTAGCCGAAGAAGCCCTCGGGGCAGACGCACAGGTAGGCCCCGCCGCCCTTCTCACACCGCCCTCCATGCTGGCAGGGACTGGAGTCACAGGCGTTCACCTCTGGAGAACACCCAGAGGGTTGGCCCGAGCTGCCAGGGGGGCTCTGGGGGAGGGAGGAGAGGACAGCGGGAAGAAGGGGTAGGGAGGACAGGGGCACAGGCTGAGGGCAGGGATGGGAGCCCACAGGGTGCGAGGGGGATTAGCCATCCTCCTGAGCCCTCCCCTAGCTTCCTCCTGGGTGTCCAGCAGGGATCGTAGACTGACCTACTGCCGTTCTCAGAGGCCTGGGGCCCCTCCCAGGAGAGCCCCTACCTGTCTCACAGCGCGCTCCCGTGAAGCCTGCGGGGCACTGGCAGATGAAAGCCCCAGGGAGGTCCCTGCAGGAGCCTCCATTGCTGCAGGGTTGCACGCTGCACTCATCTGTCTCTGCAAACAGGGATGTTGCCAGCTCAGATCCGAGGCACCAACACGTCCCGCAAGGCTCTAGGCTCCTTGAGGAGCCAGCGTCCTGACACTGAGGCTTCAGGCCCCGAGTGGCCTTCTCCTCCCCTAGCCCAGCACCTGTTCCCTCTGTAGATACACCCCCTCCACTGCCTGCCACTCCTCCACACTCCCTGGGGGCCAGTATCTCTGTCTTGGGGCTCAGAGTGCTACAAAGGCATAAGGGAGATGGGGTTCACCCAGCCACACTCTGGGAGGGCCTCCCACCTCCACCAGCAGGCAGCACTTGGACAGGTGGACTGTGTGGCCCTCCCGCCTCTCTGCCCACCCGCAGGCAAGTGTGTCCCAGCTGAGGTCTCAGTCCCTAGTTCAGGAGAAGGCAGAGATGTTTGCAGATCTCTGTCCTGGATACCAGAGCTGGCAGGAACTTGGCGGAGCAAGCAGCAGCTGAGCTGGCTGTCTGGATGGAGACCTGTCTGGGGAGGAGTGGCTGCAGCCAGGTGGCCCAGGCCCCAGTGCCTTCAGCTGTCACCCCAGGCTCTTACCCAGTTCACAGTGGACTCCCTCATAGCCTGTGTTGCAGAGGCACAGGTACCCGGCAACGTGGTCCTGGCAGGAGCCTCCATGCAGGCATGGCTGAGACCGACACTCGTCCACTTCTGAGAGAGGAGAGACCCCAAGAGTGAAGCCATGAGCCCTTGTTAAGCAAAGTGCAGCAGTTCATAAGCTAATTTTGAGGAGCCAGATACTGTGATGACCCTTTGGTGCTTGGAGAGGCCAGAAACAGGGCTAGTACCCTTGGAGGGAAGGGGCGGGTGTGGCCCCAGGCTTAGAGCCTGGCTGTGCCTATGGAACAGGGATGGTCACACTCACCTTAAGGGCTCACAGAAGACGCTGTGGGTTTAATCCAACAGCTGTCAGGTGGAGGGGCAAACTCGCATGAGGTCTGCCAGAAAATGCTGTGTCCTATGTCGCCATTTCAACAGACAACCAGCACGAGTGAAGCAGTATGTTTGGGGACCAGTCTGAAGTTCTAAACAATTCACCGCAGGCTGCTTTTAAACTGGGAGCTGTGCTCCTGAGCATAGATGTTTAATTTGAGAATAGTCTGATGCTAATGCTTAAAAGTGAGTGAGTAGGGGCTGGAGCAGTTGCTCAGCACAGTTTTGGTGCTTGCCTGGCATGCACAAGTACGCAAGTTCAAACCCCAGCACCACGTACACAACAAAGTGTCCGAGGAATGAAAGTCACATGAAAAACTAAATAAAAATTGCTTTTCTTTCTCCCTCTCTCTCTCATTGTCCCCTCTTTCTTATAAAAAAAAAAAAAAAAAGTCAGTGAGTAGTGATGGCCTGGTTGTTGCCTGGGGCCAGCACCCACGGGGCCAAAATGCTGGGTGCTCTTCTGCTAATGAGCTCCCTCTGCAGGGCGTCAACGTGCATGGTAGCATTTCTTTGCCTTTTAAAATTCTATGAATTGTCTAAACAGAAGATGGCCTTTCTTTTGTCCGTAGCCGGCACTGTCTTTCACTCAGCCCTGGAGTGAGGCTGTGCTTCAGTCATCCCTGTTCTGTAATATTCCACACTGTGCTCCTACTTCACCCATCCCTGCTTGGTGGGCACTTGTGTTGGTTCCAGACTTTTGCAGCTACAAAAGATGCTACTGTGAAGATTCTTTCCTGCCTCCTAATGTAGATATGCGGCTTATTTTTTTTTTTTTTTTGTTTACTAGAAGTGGAATTGCCTATGGTTAACTCAAGCAAAATACTAGATTATTTTCTTTGCTTTTTTTTTTTTTTTTTGTACGCAGGATTAAGCTCAGGGATGCTTAACCACTGAGCCACATCTTCCAGGTCTTTTTATTTTTTATTTTGAGACAGGGTCTCTCCAAGTTGCTCAAGGCCTCACTAAGTTGCTGAGGCTGGTCTCTAACCTGTGATTCTCCTGCCTCAGTCTCTCAAAACCAGCTGGGAACACAGGTGTGGCCCCCCCACACCTGGCTCCTTATCATCTTAATCTCTGCTATACCTAGGAGTATAAAGCCATTTTCATTGATAAAAGGTTTTTACTTTTGCTTGTTCTTCTCAATCAGTCTTCCTAGAGATTCCTCCATTTCATTAAGCTTGTCAAAGAATTTGGGCCTGGTGTCCCTTCCTGCTTTTGACCACCTCTACACAGTGGCCTTTGTCCTGCTGCCTTTCCTTCTCCTTCCTTTGGTATAATTTGTTATACTTTTCCTAACTTCTTAGGGAACACATTTAGCCCATAGATCTTGAGCTTCTCTTTTCTTAACTGGGTGTGAAGACTGCACATTTCCCATACAGCACTGCTTCTGGTAGGCCATACAAGTTCTGATATATAAAGCATCATTGTTGATCACATAAAAACATTTTCAGCCTCCCTTATGGTTTCTTCTTTAACTCATGAGCTCCCTCTCTGTGCATATATATAAGCCATTGTATATATATATATATATGTATATATATATATATATATACATATATATATACATATATATATATATAATGTTTTTGTTTTTTGGTTCTGGGCATTGAACCCAGGACTACTTACCCACTGAGCCACATCTCCAGCCTCTTAAAAATTTTTTTTTTGTTCTGAAATAGGGTCTAAGTTGTTGGCCCTCAAATTTTTGATCCTCCTGCCTCAGTCCCTCAAGCTGCTAGGATTACAGGTGTGAAACACCATGCTTTGCTCATGAGCTATTTCAAAACGTTTTAAAATATGCATGCCTGTAATCTCAGTGACTTGGGAAGCTGAGGTAGAATTGAAAGTTCAAAGCCAGTCTCAGCAATTTTCTCTCTCTCAAAAGAGAGAGAAAGAGAGAATCAATTTTATTTAGTTTTTCAAGTGGCTTTCGTTGCTTCGAGACTTCATTGTGTATGTGGTGCTGGGGTTTGAACTCGTGTACTTGCACATGCCGAGCAAGCGCCATAACCGCCGAGCCACAGTTCCAGCCCAGTCTCTCTCTCTCTCTATTAAGTAAAAAAAAAAAAAAAAAGCATGTGTGGAGATTTAAAAATGTACCTTCTTGCTATTACTAGAATGCATGAGCTGAAGCTGTTGCCTGCATTATAGTTCAGATCTTCGCTGCTTTGGCTCCTTATCTGCTATTAACTGAGAGGCGGTGCATGCTCTCCCAGCACTAGGTGGAGGTCTGTTCCTTCCCGCAGCCACTGCTGCCTTCAGATCTCGAGGTTCAGGGCCGGGTCCGCAGGGCCACTGGCTGCAGCAGGGCCTGCCCCTTCTTGGAGTGTTCTGTGTTCACGCTGCTGTTTGGCCTTCTCTGCAGACTCCTTGTGTATTTTGCTAGTGCTTTCAGTCTTCCCACATTCTCAGGCGTTCAGAGAACTTCCACGAGAGCACGGTTGTCTTGTTTGTAAGACCTGACTATCTTTTACCTGGGGAGTTGAATCCATTTGTCTGGATCTTTTCTATACTAATTCTTTTAATCTTGATATTTGTCATCCTTTTCTCCTTTTAGATAGTGACAAATCTTGTTTGGTAGTTGATAACCCCCTTCTTACCGGGTCTATTTGTGTAATTGTAAGTGTGCCCTCTGCCAAGGCTCTGAGGCTGCCTTTGAGAGAGGATGTTTTTATTATGCTCTCACATTTGGATGACAGCTTGACTGGGTAAGGCTTTTACAGGTTTTAAGTTTAATTCTTTTGGGATTTTCCAGGAATACTTGGATCTGGTTGATGTACTCTTCATGTTTAGAAAATCATCATTCTCTCTGAGCATTTCTTCTATCTACTGTGTCCCCAGCTATGAGCTTGTTCACTTGTTTGGTATTGTCCCTCAGATACCTTATTTCTGTTCTGTTTTGTAAAATCATTTTTTCAAGATTTGTTCTCAGTTGATCTTTCTCTGCGGCCACAGCTGGGTGGCTGGCATCTGGGTCTTTCCTTTTCTCCTGTGTGATGCTCTATGGGTCCCTCCAATCCATCATTCTATGATTCTGGGAATTTAACTCCATAGTTGCTCTGAGTTTTCATCATTTATATTTATCCTCTTTGCATATGTATATTTCCATGTGTCCATTGCATTTCTCTTGGATTCCTTATCTTGGTGTTGGCGTAGGGCTCCATCCCCCTTGCTTCCCACACTTTCCTCTTGATGAACAATCCTTCCCTCTTCTTTCTGGGAAAGTTCTTCCAGCTGTCTTCAACTTACTAACCTATTCTTCATCTATACCCACTTCTAAATTGTGTTAATTTCAACAATTGTAGTTTTAAATCATTTTATTTCTACCTTCTTCCTGTTTCGTATGGGCAATGCCATGTTTAACATCTGTATAACTGTCATTTTATATCGCACTATGTATACTATGTGTCATACAATATGAAGCAAGCATAATCTAGCATATGTTTGTGGTTTTGTGCTGTTGGGCTGTTTTCAGCACTTCTGCTGTGGTGTGTGCTGTTGGCACCCCCATTCCCACTCTCTGAAGGGGCTGTGCCCCCCAGGGATCTTGGTAACTTGCTGGTGAGCTGCTGCTCTCTTGAGGATGCTGGCCTCTCATTGAGGCACACTGGGGAGAAGCAGCCAAGGAAAGGAGGTCTCTTGACAATTATGCATGAGCCTGGGCTTGGGAGGACAGGTGTAGAAGACAGATGGTTGGGTGCAAGGAGACTTCCACAAGAGCTGTCAACCTGGGTAGGGATGCACAGGGGTGCTGAGCTTTGGGGACATTTGGGTGGTAGTAATGGGCTTATGTGCCCCATTCCTGTCTGGATGCTGTCACCACCATCCCTAAGCTTGTGTGCTTAAAATTCCTTTTTTAATGAAAAGTGTATGAATACCACACAGCTTTTCTGATGGGCAGTCTGAGTGCTGAGGCTTCATGCAACACACCTGTCATTGTGTTAGGGCCCCTGCACCCCAAGCTCAACAAGCCCATAGAAAGTGCTCCCTACATGCTATGTGTTGGGGAGGAGGGCGGGGTCATTGTTCCAGTGCACTTTCTGATGCCACAGGGCTGGGTGGGGCAGGAGTAGGCGGCAGGCCCTGAACCTGGCTCTGCCTGCTTTGGACCCTGCATTTGGGCTCTGTCTTGGCCTCAGCTGCTTCACCTGCAGAGTGGCCTATAGGTGTTTGGCCCCCTGTTCTGGGCTGCTCTGAGGACAGGGAAGCCCTTAGAATGTTCCAGAGCAGAGTTGACAGCGGTTGCCATCATTGTTGGCCTCAATTCACAGAGAAGGGACAGGTTCTATTCCCCTCTGCAGGAGGAAGCCAGTGGGGAGGGTGGGGCCCTGTCCGCCCTGCCCTGAGGGCCCATAGAATCACCTAGGCACTGGGGAAGCTGGCTCCAGACACCTTGCGGCAAGCAGACACGGGCATGGCTAGGGGCACTCAGGCTGTAGCCTTGGTCACAGGAGTACAAAGCCACCGAGCCCATGCGAGTCCCATTGAAGTGCATGGTGGCATGCTTCACCTCTTCTGGGCGGCCGCAGTCCACTTCTGCAAGAGCATAGCAGCCTGTCAAGAGCCGCCAGGCCTCTGCCTGAGGAGTCTCCAGTGATGCCCAGCTCCTGCCCATCCTGGGGAAGGTGCTTGACTTCCGGGTTCTGGTGCTCTCTGAGTCAGGCTACCTCTCTTCCTGTCCCTGCCCTGTCCTGCTCTTGGGATGCCCCCAGCCCAGCACCCTGGATGGCTCACCTGCCTGGCACCGATGTCCTGTGAAGCCCGCTTGGCAGTGACAGGAGAAATCCTTGCCTAGATCCTCACAGGTGCCCCCATGTAAACATGGACTCCGGAAGCAAGGGGAGGGTGCTGAAAGAGTGCAGGAGGGTTCCCGTCACTGTCACCATGTCTTCCTGAAGGGCTCTGGGATGCATGGGGGTGTCCTGCCTCCTGCACCCAGCTTCACCTCCTACCCCTGCAGGGTCCAGGCCAGCCCTGTTTGCTGTACCTGTTTCCACATGTGCATAGAAGAGTGTCCCCAGCTGGCCCAATCCTACCTATCTCACAGTGCCGCCCAGAGAAGCCTGGGGGACAGTCACACTTGTATTTGCCAATGTAGTGGAAGCAGGTGCCACCGTTGTGGCAGGGACCGGAGGCGCATGAGTCTGGTTTCCCTGGAAGCAGAAGGCACCCAGCAGGTCAGGTGTATGGCCTGCTGCCTCCCTCACCCCACCCAATTTCTCAACATATCAGAGCCCACGGCTTGCACAGTGGTATTCCTGAGAAGCAGACATGTGGTGGTTGGTTTGGGAGTCAGGGCTCTCAGGGCTTGCCAGCCACCCCCTCCATGTAGGGGCCGCACCGATCTCGCAGTGCCTCCCGGTGAAGCGGTAGGGGCAGCTGCAGCGGTATTCACCACCAGCCTCCTTGCAGGTGCCTCCATTCCGACAGGGCCCCGAGCTGCACAGGTGTGGCCGGGCTGTGTGGAAAGACAGACAGGTGAGCACAGGCCGACCTTCTTCTGCCAAGAGCCATCACCCTGCTTGTGTCTTCTGTGACTCCGGGCAGTGGGTGGGCCCACCAAGCCAGGCTTGCTTCTCTCCTGAGCCCTCAGGCTCGATGCAGCAGGGGCACCAGCTAGGGCACACACAGCAGAGAGGGCTTGTAGTCTGCAGTCCCTTCTGAGCCTCAGGTGGGCTGTGTGCCCCTCTCTTCTCCATTCCAGGCTCTGGTGAGAGAAAGGAACCCACATCACAGCACAGAGAGCCCCTTCCCATCTGGCTGCTTCAAGCGGGGCTGCTCCACTGACCTGACATCGCCACCCACAGCAGTGGAGTTTGATTCTGGTGCTTTCTTAGCTCCTGAGGAGTGCAGGCGCTGGGGCCTATGTATGAGGTACCCCCAATTTAAAGGTGTGATTTGAATGGCAGTTGCTAAATCAGACATGTTTGTCCTCCCACTTTGACTAGCCACAGTGACACAGGGCCCAGCAAGTTGAGTCCTTGGCCTAATTGTTGTCCTGTCAGCTGCAGCAAGGGTGGGCCTGCCGCCGACCCCCAGAGTTCACCTCTCCCCTCCCACACTCTGAGAGGCCTTGCAGGCTGCACGTCCCACTTCTGACACCCCCCGGGGTTCCCCTTTGAGCTCATAGGTGCCCACGCTGGTGGCTCCCTCTGCTCTGGAGCAGGGACCCTGGGGATGGTCTGTGCAGTTCCTCAGGTGGACACAAGGCTAGGACTAATGGTGCAGGGACACTGGCCACTGGGAGCCTGGCCTAGAGAGGGATTGGGGCTCTGGGTGGGACAAGTCCTGGGACTATGGCCTCCGATCCTCACAAGATGCATACTGCTGCTGTGAGGTGAGTTCTGGACAGAGCCCATGTGGGGGCAAGGCCAAACCAGAGTCATGGTTTTGGCCAGGTCCTGGGCCGAGATAACAGGCCACCACACAGGGCTCTGGCCAGGGGAGACCTGAGATGCTGGGAGCACTGGGCATGGCTTCACACTTGGAGAAGGGACAGTCCTGGGTGGGCATGGGCCACAGCAAGGCCCTTGGTGCACTTGTGGAAGAACGTCGTAAATGGCTACTTCTCCACGCGGAAGGAGATCCAACACAATTCTAACAAAATCGTTAGTTTTTTAAAACTCAATACGGTGATTCCAAGATCTATTTGGAAAAATGCTGAGCAGAAAGAAAATGACTCCCAGTTCTGAGGGATGCAGATCAGAACACATGACGAAAATAAGTCAAAACCACGAGGGACCGCTCCAAATAAGCAGACGGAGCAGCAGAGACCCAGAGCGAAGAAATCAGGAAAAACTCAGGGGACAAGTGCGGGTGGGGTGGGGGGGGGAAGGCCCGGCGGGGAGCTGCCCGCCCAGGGACCAGCGCTCTCCAGGGTGCTGACCGCAGGCGGCTCCGCAGGCCTGAGCCCAGCCTGGTGCAGCCGTAGGGTCGGACAGCGTCCCGCAGGCCCCGCCCCCACAGGCCCTGCCCCAGAACCCAAGGCCCCGCCCCACCCTTAGGCCCCGCCTCAGCTCTCCCTTGGGGTCCGCCAGCTGCAACCGGCAGGCTCCGCCCCGCGCACCCTGCAGGCCCCGCCCGCCCAGGGCACCTTTCTCGCAATGCCTGCCGTGGAACCCGCGCGGGCACTCGCACGTGTAGGAGTCGTCGTGGGCGTCACAGGAACCTCCGTTGAAGCAAGGGTCTGAGTCACAGGGCGATGGCAGGGCTGTTGGGGGGAGGGTGCAGAGGGCGGTCCTGGAGCATGAGCTGCCAGGGGCCCCATACATCCTGACTGGAGCCAAGTCCACTTAAAACACACTGCGTGCTCGGGCTGGAAGGCCTCTCCCTGGAATTTCTTATTCTTGATTTTAGCAGAAGTCGCCCTCGCCTTTCAGAGACACATAAGTGTCTCATCATCACTGCTGGCAAAATGGATATATGTATATTTATACATCACATGATTAAGTATCTTTGCACCAACAAATAGTAGTAAATATAATTATACAGAGTTATGTATGTACTAAGTATTTTGACAGATTTGCTGGGGTCTTAGAGAATGTAGCAGGTCACCTGTGTCCTGGTCAAAGTGCTTCTCCACCCAAGACCACATTGCAGGTGAAGATGTTCCAAGAGGCTGTGCCACCTTGCAGGTCCTCCTGGAAACTAGCAGCCCTGGCTCTGCCTTCCTCATTCTCTGGCTTCTCCCACCAGACACCCTGTCCCTGTTCTCTGGCAAGGATCCCCACAGGCCCATCTGGAGCCACTCACAGTGGCTGATGTTGTAGTCCGTGTGGCAGACACACAGGTAGCTCCCGCCGTACTCCATGCAGTAGCCCCCATCTGGGCACTGAGTGTTCATGTTGCAGGGCATGGCTGTGACTTCTGCAGAGAGGAAGAGGCTGCTCCCATATCCACCTGTCTTATTGGGGACTTCAGGTCCTTGATGAGGGAGGGGCTGCCCAAGACCCAGGGACCCTGCTAGGGAGCTGGATGGAGCACTTCTGGCAGGCACCCTAAGTGGCGGTAAGGGTTATGGGACCAGTGGCTGGGGGTCTGGACCATTCGTACCCTGGTGATAGGGATGCCAAAGGACAGAGAAGAATGGCTGTCCCACCCCAGCAGTGGAGACCTACCAAATTCACACAGGAGCCCAAAGAAGCCTGGGGGGCACTGGCAGAAGGTGGTGTTGGTGCCCAGGCACCTGCCTCCATTGCGGCACTCACAGTCGTTGGGGGTTCCTGCCATGGAGAGGAGGAGGATTCCCATTGTTGGGGGCAGAAGACGGCCCTCTGTCCTGACCTGCATGTACACACATCTCACACATTCCTTGGGGATGTTACTGCATGCACCACTTATAGGAGGGCGCTCCCTGCTTCTGCTGCCCACAGGAAGGCCCTGGATTCCTGTCCCAGCCCTGGGACCCAATCCCAACGCACTCTCCCTGCAGTCCAGGCCCATGAAGCCTTCTGGGCACTCGCACACGTAGCCCTGATCAGCATCCACACAGGTGCCCCCGTTCAGGCAAGGGGCAGAGAGGCAGGCATCGGGTACTGAGTGGCTTCCTGCAAGAAAGACAGTGGTCACTAGTAGCCACTCAGAAGAGTGGGGAGAATGCACACGTCCCCTGAAGGAGGTCAGTACCCACAGCACTTGCTGGGTTCTCACCTGTTCTCAGTGCCAAGTGAAACTTAAGCCAGAGGGTTATTTTATTTTATTTTTTAAAGAGAGGGACAGTGAGTGAGAGAGAGAGAGAGAGAGAGAGAGAATCAATTTTATTTAGTTTTTCATGTCGCTTTCATTGCTTCAACACTTTGTTGTGTACATGGTGCTGGGGTTTGAACCTACGTCCTTGCACATGCTAGGCAAGTGCTGTAACCCCTGAGCCACTGCTCTAGCCCCCAGAGGCTTATTTTCTGAAAAGTGATTTATAGCTCCTCTGCCCCTATAGCTCAGCACCTGCTGGCTTCTTCTTGGTTTCCTGGAAGAGCACTTCCTGCTCTAAATTTTAACTCCTGTACCTGTAGCTCTGGCGAGCCAGCCCATAGCCAGGGCCTTCAGTCATTCCTGGCAAACATTCCCATTGGTAAGAGAGTTGGAATTTGCCAGGCATCTTTCTATTGATTCTTAGTTTATCTTTACTGTGGTCAGAAAACTGAGCCTTGCTTTAAGCCAACAGTGTGGCCTACCATGGTGGTGCTCCATTAGCTCTTGGAAGAGTGTGTGCTCTTTAAATGTCTGCTGGGCCAAGTTCAGTCTTCCACACTGTATTGATTTTGTATGTGTTCTATGGATTATGGAAAGCACCTGATTATGGGACTGTTTCTTGCAGTTTCTCAGCTTTTTCTTCCTGTATTCTGATACACGTTAGTAGGAGTTAATGGGTGCAGGCATATTTAGAGTATGTCTCCATGAATTGACCCCCTTACAGAAGGTCCCTCTTACTACCTGGTAATATTCCTTATTCTAAAGGTTCAAGTGATCTGATAATAACGTGGCTACTGCATCTTCTTCTTGATTAGCATTTGACCAACACATTACTAGTTTTTTTTTTTAGATGTTCAATTTTTCATGTACTTTAAAAATTTATCTTTAAAATTAATACACAGTGAAACTGGCATTTTCTGTGTAACTGCTATGGATTTAGTGTCTGTATAGATGTGTGGAAGCCTCCCACAATCAGGGTACAGAATACCCTATCACTCCAGAGACTTCTGTGTTCTGTCTCTTTGGAGTCTTGGGCCCCTGCTGCACTGCAACCCCTGGCAACCACTGATTTGCTCCTCATCATCCTGTTGCCTTTTCAAGGATTCCATGTACGGGGGCTGGAGCAGGGGCTCAGCGATTGGAGGGCTTGCCTGGCATGTGCAAGGACCCGGGTTCAAACCCCAGCATCACATACACAAATAAGTGTCAGGGAAACAAAAGCCAGATGGAAAATAAATAAAATGGATTCTCTCTCTCTCTCTCTCTCTCTTAAAAAAAGAAAAAAGAATGCCATGCAGGCAGGGCCACACTGTTAGGGCTGAGATCTTACATGGACCTTCAAAGCTCACAGGGCAGGGTATGATCACCAGCTAACCGGCACTATGGGGAGGTGGTGGCAGACACTTTAGGGCTGGGAGTAAGCAGGTCATTAGAGGTGTGTCCTTGGAGGGGATAGACCCTGGACCCTTCTGTCCTACTCTCTGCTTCCTGGTGCCATGGGAAGAGCCAATTCTCCCACCAAGACATTCTGCCCCACCGCAGGCCCATGGCAGCAGGGCCCGGCAAGCACGGACTGCAGCCCTGGAAACAGCGAGCCCCAGCAACATTCCTGTCGTACACTGATTTTCCTCAGGTGTTTGTGCCCGTGGCGGGAGGCTGACACATTCACACGCAGTAGTCTTCTGTGGTTGGCTCCTTTCCCACAGCGTGCTGCTGAGGTCCACCTAAGCTGTGTGACTACCAACCATTAGTCCTCTTTTGAGACTCAGTGGCCTTTTCCTTTGCTCACCACAGTCCCTCTGTGCCCTTACCCAATAGAGGACATCTGAATTCCAGATTTCTGGTGAATATAAATAGACATGATAAAAATACTTGTGCATGGATTTTTGCATCAACTTAAGTTTCCATTTTTTTTTTTAGAGTGAATACAATTCCTGAGCCATGTTATAGGAGCTGTTCAACGTTGTTTTCACAGTGGCAGAACCACTTTGCATTCCCACTAGAAATGTGTGAGTTCATCGCTGTGTCCACACCAGGTCAGCAATCCCTATTTTAGCCACTGCAGTAAGTTTGTGGATGTGTCACACCGTGGCCTTGGCTTGCATCTCATTTATGGCTCATGGAATGATAAGGATATTGGTCCACCTGCCCATTCACCTCTGTGTATTTTTGTGGTTGCGTCTGCTTAAGTCTTTTTTCCATTTTATAATTGGCTTGTTTTGCTAGAGTTGAGAGTTACTATCAAGAAGTCCCTTGTCAGAGATGAGTTTTCTAGACACTTTCTCCCAGACCGCAGTTAGTCTTTTCATTCTTTTAACTATATCTTTCACAGAGCAAAAGCTTCTAATTTGGGCAATGATATCTAATTTATCTTTTTCTAATATGGTTAATGCTTTTGCTATCTTATCTAAGAGCACTTTGCTGCAGGACAGGTTACAAAGGTTTGTTTTTCAGTATTTTCTTCTAAAAGTGTTACAGTTCTGCCCTTTCCACGTTGGTCTGTGTTTCATTTTGAAGTCATCTTTGTGTAAGGTGTGAGGTTTAAGTTGAGGTGCATTTTTTTTTTTGCATAAGGATGTATAAGTGTTTCAGTGCCATCTTGTTGAAAGGATTATCCTTTACCCATTGAATTGCTGTTCTCTCCTTTTCAAGTTAGTGGACTGTATTTGTGTGGCTCTAATTTTGAATTCTCTCTTGTGTTCCATTGGTCCATGGGTCCCTTTGCCAAGAACATGTGATCTCCATTGCTGTCCAGGAGTCTTAACACCTGGCAGTGAGATTACTCACCATTTATTCTTCTTTTTCAAATTGCTTTGGCTATTCAAATTCTTTTTCCTTTCCATATAAATTTTAGAAACATGTTCTCTTTATCTACAAAAAAATTGTGCTGAGATTTTGGTTGAAATCATGTTAATTGAACAACTGTGGGAAAACAGACATCTCTCCTGTGTTGCCGCTTCTCATCATGAGCGTGGCGTATCTATCCATGAACTTGGACTTGTTTTGATTTCTTTCATCATCATTTAGTAGATTTCATCATATGAATTTTGTACATGTTTTGTTAGATTTATGTCTAAATCTTTTACCTTTAGGGAACTATTATAATGGTATTATCTTTAAAACTTTGGATCAGATTATACATACCTAATTTGGGGGACCCCAAGAATTCACAAGTAACTTCCTAAAGTTGCTGTCCCAAGGCCCAACCTCTTCTCAGTCTCTGCAAGGTCACTAGGGCTACCATTTTTGGTCCTTTGGCCAGAAAGCTGGGCTTTCGATTGCCCTGCCCTGCCATTTATTCCTGTGACAGTGCTCACAGCTGGGCCAGTGGAGGGAGGACAGGGAAGGAGGATTGCAAAAGTCTGCCACCTCTAGTTGGAGAGAAGGCTCCCTCCCCATAGTGTGAGGTCCTCACTTTGCCTCTGTTGGCCCTGTTTATCTAGCCTGGACTCTCTTTTGTACATGTTGTGGCTCGCTTTTGGTTTCAGAGTGACTTTGAGGCCAGACTGAGATATACCAGAGGGGGGAAAAAGAAAGGTCAACTCACCACTGGCTTGGTGGCACTTCCAGGCTTGGTCTCCTTCCCCAGTTCACCTGCTACTACTTACTTTCCAGAGTCCTCAGATAGCTACTCCAGGCATTCTGTCCAGGTATACGGCTGCATTCAGTGGGAGAGACAGGATAGAATGTGCTTACTCTATCTAACTCAGAACTGGAAACCCACCTGTGATGGTCAGAGGCTTGGCACTGCTATGTTTGGAGTGGGTTTCTGTACATAGTAGATGGCCTTGCTTTCCAATCCAGTCTGACAACCTCTGCCTCTCACCTGGTGTGCTGAGCCATCTTACATCTTAATGTGGCTACTGGTGTGACTAGATTATGCCTGTCATCTTGCTGTTAGATTTTGTTGGTCCCACTTCTTTGTTCCATTCTTTCCCCCCTGTCCCTGGATTAATTAAGCTTTTTTAGGATTCTATTCTAACTTCCACAATTGGTTTATTAGCTGTAGCTATTAATTTTTTACTTGTTGCTCTAGGGTTTACAAAGTTTATCTTTTACTTAAAACTTATCTTTTACCTTTAAGCAATATTATATATTTATGCAATATGAGGACTTTACAATACTGTACTTCCATCTCTTCCTGTCTTTTACGCCAGAGGTTGATAAACTATGGCCCACAGACCAAATCTTGCCTACTACCCATTTGTAAAATTCAAGTTTTTGGCACCCAGCCATGCCATTCATTTGCGTATAGTCCAGGGCTGATTTCACATCCCAATGGCAGAGATAAGAAGTTGTGACAGATACCATATGGTTTTCAAGATCAAAAGTATTTATCTGCCCTTACAGGGAATGTCCGCATACCCTGGTATGAAAGTTTACCTCTGCATATGCTATAAACACCATAATACATTATCACTTCATCAAATCTGTACTGGGTACTGAACCCAGGAGTCTGCACCACTGAGCTATGCCCGCTCTTTTTATTTTTATTTTTAGACAGGGTCTTGCTAAGTTGCCCAGGCTGGCCTGGAACTTGCCCTCCTCCTGTCTCAGCCTCTTGAGTAGCTGAGATTACAGACATGCACCACTGCATCTGGCTATTACTTCACTTTTAGAATAAAAATTACTTCTTTTAAAATTATCTTTAAGGAGTTTTTAAAGTAAGAAAGTCTTTTACATACTTATCGATACTTTCTAACACTTCGTACTTTGTATAGACCTGCATTTCTTTCTTTTTCTTCTGTCTGAAACATTTAACACTATCACAACACAGATATGCTGGTGAATGCTCTTGGCTTTTGCTTATGTGAAAAAATCTTCATTTCTACTTGATGGTTTCGTTTTTCAGTACTGTGGTGATGTCACTCCAGTGTGCTGGTGGGCAAGATTCTGATGAGCCTGCGGTCACTGGAGCTCTCTGGATGCGATGTGTCCTTTTGCTCTGCTCTTCCTGAGAGGTGTCCCTTGTCACAAAGTGCCCACAGTGTACTTTGTGTGGTTTTCTTCACATTCTTCTTGAACACATGGGTTTTCATTTGCATTAAACTTGGAAGATGCTTGGCTATTATTTCTTCCCTCCTCTTTCTGTGACACCCTTCTCCCACCTCCTTCCTGTGCCTTGGACTCCAAGTGCACATGTTCTGGGCTGCTTGCTGATGTCCTAGGGGCCACGACCATCTGTGCTCCAGTCTTGCTCTCTGTGATGCTTGCTGAATTGTTTCTGTTTTCCTACTTCTCTCTTCCTATTCATGAACCTGCCTTCTGCAGCATCTAACCTGCTGTTACTACAATCCAGGACACACTAAAAATTCAGACATCACTACAATTTCTTTTAAAAATATTTTGTTCTTCTCATTATTTCTGTTCCTCCCTCAACAGTTTTGAGGATCTATGATACATTCACAAGTGATTGAATGTCTGTATTTTGTGGTTTCTGTTTCTGTGATCTGTTTTTCTCCTTGGTGTGGCTTATGTCTTACATCTTTGCATGCTGGCATCTTTGATGGGGTATCTTGGGTTCTGGACCCTGTCATAGTCCTGTTATGCTCTGTTAAACAGTGTAGGATTTTTTTTTCTGCATGTGTTCAAGTCTTGGGATCTGCTTGGTTCTTTTGGACTTCCTTCTAACGTCCTGGGAGCAGGTCCTCACTTGCTTCTCCTACTGCTGAAGTGGCTCCTCCTGAGGGTTCTTCTCAGTCTTGGAACTGGCCTTGAAAACTCTGTCTGCTGCGGCCAATGGAGGCGATTGTTCCTGGCCCCATCTGAGTGGAACCCCATCTGGCTCCTGCTTTCTGGTGGTTCCTTCCTGGATGTCCCCCCATCCAGGTCATGCTGAAGCAAAGATTCCCCGGGCCCTTCCTGGTCTCATGCCCCAACCTGTATCTCCACCTGTGCTGGCCTCTGCCCCCTGCCCCCTTTGAGCCTTGAAACCCGAATCTTTCTCCTCCACTCAGAGGGCCTGCTGACTCTGGATGCCTCCCTACAAGGCCTGGAGCACCCCACAGCGTCTGGGGCAAGCGTAGGCTCACCTTTCTCCCCTCTCTCAGGGATGACAGCCCTGTGCTGTGTGGAGCAGCGACTGACATCAGGGCCTTCACAGACTGCCCAGTTTCCCAATCATTGACAGGGTAACGGAATTTCCAGAGCAGCAAGTTTAACCACTCTATTTTTTTATAGTCTCCAATTTCAGGCCAACTTCCTGTGAGACATGGTTAGACTGTCAGTGTTTGTACTTTGTAAGTGGCTAGCAAGCTTATGGTCAGTGGTGGAAGTGTCCTGTTGTTTTGTTTGTTTTGAGGTAGGGTCTCCTTTGTTGCCCTGCCCTCAAGCTACTGTGCTCAAGGATCCTCCCTCCTCAGCCTCCCAAGAAGCTGGGACTCTGCATGCATCGCTGGACCCAGCTGTTTCTTATGATTCACTTCCACTTGTATCATTCTGCACCAAACATGATTTCTTTGCAAAAATCTTCAGAAATCACTTATTTTTTGACGTGAGTTTAGTGAAATGCACTGATCCTTAGTTAAGGACCTGGGCAAAGCAGCCCAGCAGGCAAGGTGGCCACTTCCCCCACTGCAGCTCACCCTCCCTAGGGACTCTCCTGCCTGTTGGGCATCGGTGTGGACAAGGATGGAAGGCAGTACCCATCTGTGTCTTCCTCATGGCTAAATGTAACTTCTCCCTTAACTTTTAAAGTCAAAAAGGAAGTTGAAGAATTTGTCTCTGGCATGCGCGGGGGCACAACTGTCCCTGCAGCCTCCGCTGCTGTGTGCCCAGCTGCCCAGGCCCCTGGGTGTCACAGTCTACTGGTCCCTGCAGAGTGTGTCATGATCTCTAGTTGATCTTTCCATCGGCCTGTGAAGTGGTCACCCATGTTTAAAACAGCATGGAGGAGAGTTCACCACATGTGATTAAGAAGGTGTCTCTAGGGTGAGGTCACTCATCCTTGCATTTCAGAGAAAACCAAGGCCCAGAGAGGGGAAGACACTCCCTTAGCCTCACACAGCTTTAGGCTCACTCGCTCCCTGTTCTCCTGCAGTCATGGGCACAGGAGGGGACGGGAAGTAGGGAACAGGCAGGACAGAGGCAAGAGGGGAGTGTAGCGACCTCAGGGTGGGCACAGGCCTGTGGCCAACTACCTGTCTCGCAGCGAGGTCCCTCGAAGGGCTCCACACACAAGCAGGTGTAGTTCCCCACCAGGTCGATACACGACCCTCCGTTGAGGCAGGGGTCAGAGCCGCACTCGTCCACATCTGGGGCAGCAGAGGTGCAAGGTTGGCTGAGCCAAGGTTTGATCACCCTGTGCCCAGCGTCTGGCTAGAAGGGGAGCTTCTCCCAGCACCACTCACTGCCCATGGCCCTCCTGCCAGGAGAATGGCTACTCACCTGTCTCACAGGTGGCTCCTGTGTACCCGGCCTGGCACACACACACTGCAGAGCCATTCTGTGCCAGGCACTGGCCACCATTTTGACACTCTGTGCTGTCACATGGGGACTGGGCTGTGTGTGATGAGGAGAGGACAGCACGTTGGACTCTGCGCTGCAGCTGGCTGATGGGCAGGAGCTCTGGGGACACCTGCTGAGCCCCTCCCCTGACATATCTGGGCTTGCAGGGCGACAGGCAGGGAGGGGTTGGCCAGGGCAGTCCCACCACTGCTTAGAGCTCCATCTCAGTTGGATCTAATTCAGCAAACTTGTCATGAAGGAGGATGTGTGCTCTGGATGGAGGCTGGGGGTGTACGGGACCCAGACCCTACCCTGTGTGGGTGGCTGTCTGTGGGGTTCTCCAGCCCAGGGGGCTGTGGCAGAGCAGCATTCAAGGAACAGGATTCTGAGGTATGGGCTGCAGGAAAGGACCCAAGCCAGGCTTCTGGCTCCAGGCCCTACGTCCTCCTGGAGAGCCTCCCTGGGCCAGACATCCCAGGAGCCCTACCTTCCCAGGAAGCTCTGCACCTGGGGACTGTCCTCAGGGTCATTCCCCACAGGCCTTGGGTCCACCCTAGCCAGCACATGCCAGGAGCCCTTGCAGAGACCCCAAGGGACAAAAGCAGCAGGTTGGCAGTCTCTGGTGTGGGGCCAAGGCCAGAGAACCCCATCCCTGCCCAGCTCATGCTGGAGACCTGGGGGCCAGCAGGGCCAGAGCCGCTGCCTGAAGAGAGGCCCTGTGTGTGGACATTGCTCCAACCCAGGCTAGGGCAGGGCTGGGGCAACATGCACCACTAAACCGAGGGGTTGCTGTGTTGTCACCAGTGCGGTGGTCTTTAAAAACCTCAACCAAGCCTCTCTTACTGTTGGAAAGTCTGCTTTCTCCTTTTGCCCCTTGGTATCACATTTCCATTCTATTGTATCCTGCAGAATGCTGTTCCTGCTTATTTTAATACACAAACTGCTACTGTCACTTGACTTTAGTTCTCCCAGTAACAACATTTGCATGCCCTGGAGTTATACACTGGGCTTGCCGGACCACGAAGCTCTCGAAGCTCTTATAGAAACTGCTTGTAGACTGCTGTTGACTAATGCCCTGGGCTCACCGCTCTCTTACACGTTCTGTGAATAACTGCTCCGCTCAACCAGTGCATGCCAGGCCAAGCCCTGGGAGGGTGGGTGGTCGCTGTACTTTAAGTTTAAGCCTCTCCATGCATCACTCACAGCGAGGCTGGGCTGGGGGGCAGGTGCCACCTTTCTTTTCTAGGTGGTGAAGAGCAAGGGGAACCTGAGGCAGGCCACAGCCAAGGCACTGGTCGAAGTGCGATTAAACGGGGGCTGAATCTGACAGCAGTAGCTTCAGAAGAGCCAGGCTCCGAATCAGAGGGCAAGTCCCAGTGGCTTGGAAGCAGGAATGGAGAGGAGGAAGGCAAGCGGGGGCCCAGGCCATGAGAGCCCCAGGGCGGGGATGGAAGAGTAACCTTGGGGCAGCTGGTTCAGGAAGCACAGGCAAAGGGACGGAGCGGTGGGGAGTTTGTCCTCCCCACCCCACCCTGGCCCATGCACCCGGGAGCCCCTACCTTCCCCTCGGGCCTTCTTGGTGGGCTCATCTAGGCTTTGCGGATGGCCTGGCCTCAACCTGGGCTGGGCTCTGGCTGGCAACCAGGCTGTATTAGGGCTCCTTGCCTGGGAGCCCGTTTCTGTTGGGACCACTCTCTTATGCACACCCATGAAGCA
Organism: Aplodontia rufa; assembly: GCA_004027875.1. NCBI lineage: Eukaryota > Metazoa > Chordata > Mammalia > Rodentia > Aplodontiidae > Aplodontia > Aplodontia rufa. The sequence continues at coordinate 6,850 of PVKS010009985.1, read as the reverse complement.
GGCCTTTTCTCCAGCATCTACCTCTCCCATAGCTGAGCCCTCTTCAGGCCCTCACCCTTCCCAGCTATGAGTCCAGCCATCTCCTCTTACCTGACTCACAGGTGGGCCCCCTGAAGCCAGCTGGGCACTGGCAACTGAAGCTGTTGACCCCATGGGTGCAGGTCCCGCCATTCTGGCATGGGTGTGAAGCGCACTCGTTCACATCTGAAACATGGGGCAGGCTGGGGCTTCGGTGGAGGAAGCAGGGTTGGGAAGGAGGACCATAGCCTCAGGTGGGGGTGGTAGACCCATGGCTAAGCTCTGAGCACCACTCGGTGTCCAGGGGCAGCAGTAGGACCCACCCACATGCTCACTGCCACAGAGCATGGCATTTGGCTCCCAGCAGCCTCCCACACCATGGGCACAGAGACCCTACCCTCAGGCTTTCAGGGCTACTGCCTGGTCCCATTGGTGAACACCTCTCCCACCTGGGCCATGACTCACCCAGGTGGCACCTCCGGCCTGTGAAGCCCGCAAGGCAGGAGCAGGTGTATGAGGGGTTGCCTGTGATGCAGTCATCAATGCACCTGCCACCATTGAGACATGGGCGCAGGGCCAGGCACACGGAGGCTGTGGGCACAGGAAGGAGCCCAAGTCTCATGTTGCAGCCTCAAAGACGAGGTCAAGAGAGCCACTCACCATGGCCATATCCCCTTCCCATCCCTGTCCCATGGGCCAACCTGGTGACCACTCCATGGGTAGCAACACATCCCTGTTCCACTGCCTAGGTCCGAGGCCTGTGCAGGGAGACCCACGTGATAGATGGGGCTGCTGCCGGGATCTCCACCTGGTGGTCAGTGTCCTAAGCTCAGACTTTGGCTTTCCATGGAGGCAGACACCCCAGAGTCACGCTCGTAGTCCCTGCTTGTCCCTTTAATGTTTCCCAGCATCGCCCCGGGCAGCTCTAGAGGCTCAGGTGCCCCTCCTGGTTTCCCTGCCTGTCAGGGAGGCTGACGCTCAGCCATCAAAGCCAGCAAGGGTTTCCCAGCATGACTGCCACCAAGGAGGGGTTCTGTGACCCCCCCCACCCAGTCCTGCTGTGACACCACTGCGACAGGCAGCCCACAGCTTGGCTCCTAGGGCACCAGCCCAGGAGACGCAGGGCTGCAGGGACATGTGACCGATAAGCACAAATTGGAGGGGACAGCAGCATCTCAAGGCCTAGGATTCCTGTTACCGGGAGGGCCCCAGGGAGACTTGGGTAGGACCTGGCACACCATGAAGGCTGTGGGTGTGTCCTGGAGCAGTTTGTTCTCTGCCTGGCCTTATGGTCAGCTTAGCCACACTGTGCCCACTCTGCCACCTGCTGAGTGGGCTGCCCATGGTACCCTTGCTTTCTCAGAACTAGATTCCACATGCAGAGGCACTGCCTCTGGGGTGCACGCTGACTCCCTTGCTGACAGGGCCCATGTTTATGTTACCCCCAGAGTTAACTCTGGAGCCTGGACTGTGTGTGTGTGTGCTGCTGGGAGGCTGGGCTTGCTGCACTGCAGTGTCCCCACCCTCAGTGGCACTATGTGCCCGTGGACCCCTATGTATATAGTCTCAGTGGCTCCTCCCTCTGTCCAGCCCAGAGAGCTGGGGCAGTGGGCAGAAGCCCTCCACTCGGGGATGGGGTCCGAGAGGACTAGAAGGACCCTCTTCTGAGGGTTCGCAGTCTGCAGCTCTATGGGAGCACGGCCTGCCCACACATGACCTGCACATTGCTCAATCACAACTGCAGACTCTGGCCAAAGGCAGCTGACCTGACTCTGCTGACTCCACCCAGAGCAGTGGTGTCCACACCCCCACCACCACTGTCCAGGCTCCAGTGGGGAAGCTGGTGTGCAGAAGGGTTCTCTGGCTCAGAGGCCCTCCTATGGCTCCCCTGCATGGTTCTGGGGGTGGTGGCTCCTGGATCCCCTGCCCTTCTAGTCTCTACTCCCTAAGTTCAGACTCAAACTGGGGCTATTGGAGGTCATGTATGTGAGCATCCTCTGGCTCCCCAGAGGTGGATACTCAGGTGAGTCTCCCTCCATAGGTGCCAGGTGTGCATATGCCCCTCTCTCCTGCCCCCATGGTGGATGCCCCAGCATCCCCTCCAACCCACAGTGATTGTGCCTGCTACACACAGCTGGTCAGGTAGGTCCCCAGGTCTGTTTGCTCTCGGGCACTCTGTTGGGGAGAAGCACCTGGCTCGGGAGGCCTCAATGCTAAGGGCCTGAGGCCAGGCAGGTCCCAGCAGGGGCCACTCTGTGGCGTTGGCTTGGCTAGGCTTGTGATGCGTAGCTGACAGGGTCAGTCACCTGACACTTTTGTACTGTGGGCAGTTGTGTTCCTGAGGCTCCACTAGTGTCCCCAGGGTTTTGCACTGTCCACCTCACGGTGGGAGGGATATGCCCCATCTCTGCATGGTCAGGGTCAGGGGACCTCGGGACTGCCTGGTAGGCCCCATACACAGGCTTGTCCCAACACCCACCCTGCAAGCCCACACCTGGAGCCACCACAATGCGCTCCCTGGCCACAGGGGAAGCCTGAAGGCTTTCGGGGGGAAGCTAGCTGAGGTTGTCATGCCTCCAGCAGGGCAAGCCTCGCTGGGTCCCCCTGCCCTGGGGTCAGCATCCCACTTGGCCCCTCCTGCAGGCCTCCGTCCCTCAGCCCTCCCCACCCTGGGCCTCTCGCTGGTCCTCTTACTTGTATGGCTGCAGCCCCCCACGCGCACCTGGGCATCATCGATTCTGAACGCCCAGCGCCCGGGCACGCCCACGTTGGTGGTGGTCTCCACCTCGGCTATGTCCGCGGTGCGTGAGCCTGGGATGTTGAAGTAGCGCCGCCCGTCGCCCGCATTGAAGCCTGCCTGGGGGTAGGGGTGGTGAGGGAGGCAGGTCTCCTTACATTTTCACGGACCCCTCCCCAGGCCACCAGGGCCAAAGATGATGTGGGAGATGGCCTACCTGTGTCACGTCCCAGCCAGCTCCAAACCTCAATCAACACTGGCCCTGCTTCCCATATACCAAGCCTTGAACCTCACCCCTGGGCTTCTGTGGCTCCCTCGGGCCTAGGGGTAAGCCAGACCCCGGGAGAAAGTCCAGGAAAGAGTGGAGGAGCACACTGTGGGGGGCTTCCTGTCACTTGTGCACCTGGGAGCCAAGGCAGGGAGGGCCAGGGACAAAGGTACCTTTGGGGCTCAGGACACCTAACACCTGGTCACTGTGGGTTCTCACTCTGGCTTCTGCATGGTACTGGGGGGCAAGTCTGCCTACAGTGAACCCCACCTACCCTTCAGCTCATGAGAGTGAGCACCAGCTCTGCAGTGGCCTACCTGGGCTGCGATGCCCCCCAGGCCAGCCGCATTGCCCCCGCTGCTGGCGTGTGTGCCTGTGGTCCAGGAGATGGCCTCGTAGTTGAAGATGGTGAAGGAGGACTTCCCGTTGGTGATCAGCACTGTTTGGAATGTGTTGACCTGTGCAGGAGAGGGGGCTGGGTGGGGGGCTGCACTCCTGACCCACTGTGAGGACCTGCCCTGGGCTGACTCACTGTCCATCCCCCACAATGGGGCAGTCAGCCAATGCAGGACAGTGGCAGCCCTTCTGTCTCAGTCTCCCAGTGCACAGCACCCCACCTTACTGCCTGCTGAGAGTGGACCAATGCCCACCCATGGGGGGCCCAGGCTCCTGCAGGGGCTGAGTGCTCACTAGGCCAAATCCATAAAATGTCTTGTGTGAAATGAACAACAATGTAAAAATGGAAAAAGGAGAATGGTAAGGAGGAAATCAGTTTTCACTAGTGGAAGCTTATGATGTGAGCCCCATGAATGCACTGCTGGCAGCACCCATGGGAGACTCCAGTTCAGGTTGGGGTGGGGGTTGGGGCAGTTCAAGAAAAGATCTTGGGACAAACAGGAAACTCTGAAAAGTAAAATTAGAGCTCTGCTTTACACTGCACATGAACATAAATCCCCAATAAAGTGTGGTTTAAGAATGTTACCATAAAAATCCTAGAAGAAAATATAGGCTGATATGTAGAGCAAGGAAAAGGACTTTCATGTGTTGTGTTTGTGTGCTGCGAGATCGAACTGCATGGCAGGAAATGAAGTGGAAGATATATTTCTAACATAAAACACTGCTATCCTGACCTGCAGGCATACCTTCACAGTCAGCACGAAAAGACCAAAACACTCCCTCACGGTGGAATGCAGCCAGCCAAAGGCACAAGGGCAGGCACGGCACTGCCGGAGATCAAGATGTCTAAGTTCTTAAACAGCATCCCTGTTTGCTTGGCAAGGCATGAGGAAGACAGGGCATGCAGGAGTGCAGGAAACGGCCCTTTTGAAGAGGCTCCGCAGGCATGGCTGTGCCAGGACGTGGCCGTGAGTGGAGCACCTTGGGGCCATGTAGTGCCACCCAGTTGTCATGCATCCTCTCACAGCTGCTTTGCAGGCAACGGGAAACCATACAGGATTCATTTTTCCATAGCAGCTAGCACAAGCAGAACTGGGCATTCTGCTTTGGGAAAGAAGACTCGAGTGCTAATGCTCTGGAGACAAAGCCACCATGTGATGGCCACAAATGTGGGTGGTGGCAAGGATGGCCAGGGCCAGAGGCAGGGCTGTAGAAGCCGGCAAACCTCTGCTTTTCAAGAGCAACGAGGAGCCGTCTGCACCACAGACATCCACTCTGTTAATGAGCCTGTGCCAGGCAGCGCAGGGAGCGCCACCTGTGCTTCTGAGGACATCGAGGTCCTGGTGCCTTGCCACATGCCATTTGTGTCCCTGCCAGCAGGGTGCACTCTCTGGGCTGCACTTATCTTGCTGGCTTTGTCCAGGGCTGTCTCCCCAGTGCCCAAGACACTGCCCTTAAAAAGTGTTTACTGCGTATGCGAAAGATGGCACCAGACATGTGCACCTCAGTACCTTTCTAGGGAATAAGCATCTGTCTGGACAGTTGTGGCCCAGTGTCCAGCACAGATCTGGCCATAGTAGGTGCTCTACATACACCGTCCTCAGGAGGGAGCGTCAGCCTCCCTCACCAGGCTGGGCAAAGTGCCCAGGAATTCCAGTGTCAGCATAGCTGCTGTCTGGCATTACCAAGGAGTCACACATAAACCAAATATAAACCGAATGGCCCCTGCAGAACTCTTGAACATGCAGCTTTCCAAATGGAAGTCCTGATACCCATTACCAGTAGGTCTCCCCAGCACGTGAGGGTGTTTGCCAAAACTTGCAGCTTCCAGGACAGCTGGGAGGATGGGGCTCCACCCTTGTCCACCTGGACCTGTGACCTCAGCCAAGTGGCTTGGGTCCCATAGCCCAGTGTTCCTCTCGGGTTTGGACCCTGGACTGCACCTGGCCTACCTCAGTGAGGGTTCTAGCTGCACATTCTCCCTTCCCTGCACCAAAGCCTGGACTCACAGGGGAAGAGGAGCTGCCTCCAAAAAAGGTCACTCGGTACCACGTGGCGACAAAAACCCAAGTGGCAGAGAATTCTGGGAGCTCTGGGAAGTAGCGTCTGACGTCTGCTGTGGCTCTGTGCAGCGTGGCTGGGTCTATGGCCTCCCTGTAGTAGACATCACCTGCACGCCGGTTGTCCACATCTGCCCAGAAGGCCGCCACCACACAGCGGTCTTTGGCGATAGGGAAGGCTACAGGGGTGAACTGGGAGACTTCCTTCAGGAAGGAGATGATGCCGTTGTTGTTCACCTGTGAGACACAAAGCCGGGAGAAAGGACTGTGGGCAGGCACCAGGAAGCTTGCCGCTCCCCCCACCCCCGGGCACCCTGTGAGTGTGCGCCAGCCACAGGGAGGGCCCCCAGGAGGAACTGAAATGGGGCTGTGTGTGCTCCACTGTCTCCCAGGAAGGCCAGGTGCTCAGGATGGGCTCTGCCCTGCGGTAGACACCAGGTGCCCTGCCCTGGGGTCAGGGAGCCACCAGTGTGGACCCTGCCCTCAAGCGATGGACACCTGGAACTTCTGAGACACCAGGGCCTTAGGGTGGGGTGGGGCAGAGTCCCCACACTGAGCCAGCCAGGAAGGCTGGGGTCCAGGTCTAGCATGGCCTGTGGGGGAGGACAGGTGAGGAGGCTGTGCTTGGGCTCCAGGCCGTGAGGAGCCCCAGGAGGCTTCTGAGCAGTGGCTCTGCAGTGAGGCAGGCACAGTTCAGGCCTAACTCTGTGTCCCTGAGACACGTTAGCTGACTGCTCTGGCCCTGGTCTTTTTACCTACGAGACTCAGCTCGAGCCAGCTGCCAAAGTCAGAGTCCCCCAACTCACATGTTGAGATCCTCGGCCCGACATGATAGTGTTGGGAGTGGGACCTTTTAGACGTGACCAGGTCATGAGGGTGGAGCATAGAGTGGCCTTCTATCACGTGAGGACACGTGGGAAGACCCCACTGTGGCCAGGAAGCAGGTCTCCCAGGCATTGACTCTGACAGCACCCAGCTGTGGACTGCGTGAGCTTCCTGTTGCTGTGAGCTATCCAGTCTAAGGCATTTCATCACCACAGCCCACCCTGACCTCACAGGGTGCTGGGAAGGTGAACGAGGTCCCGATCATGATGCTGTGCCCCATCTTGCCACTGCGTGCTGCTGGGAGGACTGTGGGCAACACTGGGCCTCCCTCCAATGAAAGCACCCTGCACACTAGTGAGCGAGGACTCCTCCTGGTCCTCTGTGGGCAACACTGGGCCTCCCTCCAATGAAAGAACCCTGCACACTAGTGAGCCAGGACTCCTCCTGGTCCTCTGTGGGCAACGCTGGGCCTCCCTCCAATGAAAGTACCCTGCACACAAGTGAGCGAGGATTCCTCCTGGTCCTCTGTGGGCAACGCTGGGCCTC
>PVKS010009984.1:0-61965 GCA_004027875.1 Aplodontia rufa | reverse complement strand
GGATAACTAAGTATATATACATTGGTTCTTGAATGTTTGATAATGTTTCCCCCTCAACTCTATCTCTATATCCATCTAATAAAAAAAAAAAAAAGAATTTCACTCCTAAGTGACTCACAGATCAAAGAAGTTGAAGAATAATCAGAAAATAGTTTGAACCAAATAAAAATGAATATACAATAGATCCAAATTTAGGGATAGCTACAGTTGTGACTATAAAGAAATTTGGGACTATAGATTTTTGTTTTCTATAAGAAGAAAAATTTTTAAACCAATGTTCTTAACTTCCTTCTCCTGAACCCATAAATAACCAAGTTGAATTGCACATACCTATAATACCAGCTCCTGGGCAGGCTGAGGCAGGAAGATCACCAGTTCCAGGTCAGCCTGGACAACTTAGCAAGACCTTTAGTCAGCAACTTAGTAAGAACTGTCTTAAAATTAAAAAATGAAATGGCAGGTGATGTAGATCCCATGTATTTAATTCCTGGTACCAATCAATCAAGAAACCATAAATAAATAAAATTAATTAAAACAAAGTTGAAGGAAGGGATGGAACAGTACCACAGTGGTAGAGCACTTGCCTAGCCTGTGTGAGATCCTGAGTTCAATCCCCAGCACCCCACACACAAAATAAATAAATATACAAACAAATTTTTAAAAATTGCAAAAGGTGAAGGAAGAACATAAACATGGATGAAAATCAATGAATAGATTGGAAATAGACTAGATATAGAGAAAAATATAGAAAAGGTATTTCCATTACAAGATCAAGAAAACTGATAAAATTCTAGAGGGAAACATAGGAAATAGAGAAAAAGTACATTGCCATTATCATTTTCATTAATGAAATAGGCGATTCCAATTCACATCCTACAGATACTTTGTATTATGATAAAAGTATAGTAAATAATTTTACACCAGTAAATCTGATTACCTTAGATAAAATGGATGAATTCCTTAAAAGACATGGACTGGCAAACTTTCACATAAGAAGTAATACAATACATAAACATCCTATTATCTGCTAAATTTTTAAAAATTCATAATTAACATTCTTTCCAGAAATAAAACTCCAATTCCAGGTAGTTTCACAGGGGCGTTCTATGCAGCATTTAACAAATTAACACTAAGTTTGCACAAATTTTTCAGAAAATGGAAGGTCACCATTATCTTCATAAGTGAAATTTTCATGAATTTAAATGTATTACTCCTTAACTAAATGCTAACAAATCAAACCTAGCAATTCACAGACAGGATAATACATTGACTATTTGAAGTTTACCCACAGAATCCATATTGCTGTGATCTTTAACAATTAATCAGCTTACTTCCCCATAATATACTGACAATGCAATGATTTAGAGAAATGCATTTGCTAAATTTGACAAACTACAATATGCATTAATGGTAATTAGTAATTACTGAGCAATATAAATATAGAAATTGATTTAAAGAAGGATTTCTTCAAATTCAAATCTATACTATAACTGGAAGCATTTTTTCTTCTTTTCTTTTTCTTTTTTCTTTGTTCTATTTTTTTAGACATTCTCCTCATTTTGCTCAGACTGGGTTCAAACTCATGATCTTCTTACCTCAGTCTAGAGAGTAAGTGGGCTGATGTTTTTCTTCACAGTGAAAGAGTGATGCTTTCCCCAGGTTTGGGAAAGTCTGCTCCAAGTCTATCTGTACAGCCTGGAGGTAGAGGATGTAGTCATGACAGTGGTAAGAGAAAGAAGCATAAATATTGAAGCTATCATCAATGACAGAAGACATACTTGTTAATAAGCAAACAAACAAAAACTGTGGAATATATGCAGCAAAATAAACTATTATAAATAAATGTGTTTATTATGATTGTAGGTATAGGTTAATATAAAATTCAACCATTTTATAAATTACAATGAAAATTAAAATCTAGTTTAAATAGTATTTAAAATAACCTCAGAAATAATACAGTTTCTAAGAATAAATCTAAAAAAGTTACGTCCATTAAAATACAAGCTGTATAACATGCCTGAGAAAAGTTATAGACTCATGAACATTTGTATGTATTTTATTATCCAATGTTTCTCCAAATAGATCTACAGATTTAATATACTAGTAATCAAAATTTCAGCAATCTATTGATGTCCCCTTTATGTTTTGTCAGTTCGTTTTTTGTTGTTATTTTTAATTTTCAATTGTAATCTTCAAGTTCATTGATCTTTACTATGGAAGCTAATATTTTGTTTATCCCACCCAGTATATTTTTTATTTTAGACTGTGTTAAATTGCATGAGTCTCATATTTTGCTGTTTTAATTTTTAGGCATATGTTACATGCTCGTGATTTTTCTGTCTTATTGCACAGCTAGACTACAATTTTAGTCTCCTTTAAGGTCCTTAGCTGGGAAATATAACATCTGTGTCATTATTATTTTATCGATTAATTTTGTCCTCATCCTGAATTTTTGTATTGGTGTCTAGACGTTTCAAATTTCATTTCATTTGGTGTTAGATAATGTTGTATTTCTTTTAAGATTCTTAATCAGAGTAGTAGTATGATTATATTTTCATTTTGAAAATGTAGTGTTTACCCAAGCATATAGGAGCAACTGGAGAAAATGTCACTGGGATAAGGAAGTTCACTTAGAAAATCATTAGAATAATTTAGGAGAAGAGTTGTGAGAGTTTAACCAAGTGCCTAACAGAGTGGCTGTTGAAAGGTAACAACTGGATAAAGTTTTGTGGTTTTATACTGATTATTTAGGTGTTATCTGTTTATACCATCCTTTTACATTTACAGAATATTTTATATTGGAAAGCAATTCCATGCTGAAGGAAGCTGTGCAGAAGAAGAAAATAGTAAAGTCAGAAATTAAAATTCTTCATATTGATGACTATGGTAAAGTTTGTGCATGTTATGCTTGTTATTCACAAACAACTTTCTCTGCATCTTATGTTTTACCTGTAAATGACTCTCCATCTTTAATATTTTGTTCTTTCTTTAAAAGAACTTCCTTTAAAGTTGTCCTTTCCAAAAGATTTTATGGACCGAAATCAGTATGCTCTTCTATTAATAATGTAAGTATTCTAAATGTTTTTTTGTCTTAGGTTGTTATTTATTTATTTTTTATTATTGGTGCAGCATAATCTTACGTAGTGAGGGGATTTGCTGTTAAACAGTCATAGGTTCTCACATAATGACAATGTAACATGCGCACATTCATGCCCAGGATTCTCTCCCAGGACCTCCTACTCCCAGTTCTCATACCTTTTACTCCCTTCTTCCTGATTTTAATTATTAATGTGTATATGCATGTATAACATATTTTTAAATTTTCTAGTTTTAAATGCCTGTATGAATGTTATTTAGCTTGTCAGGGGAATAAAAATATCATACGGTATGTATAGCACTGCATTTCCCTTTCTACATCCTCCCCTCTCTCTCCTCCCCACACCCATGTTTGTCCTCGTCATGCCTGGATTTTTCCTAGGTCATGCATTATTCTGATTTTGGTGATTCTATTATATAAGCTGAACTATCTTTCTTTTGAAATAAACTGATCCAAAAATTGTGTAGTTCTCACTGAGCATGGTGGTGCACACCTGTAATCCCAGTGGCTCAGGAGGCTAAGGCAGGAGGATTGCAGATTCAGAACCAGCCTCAGCAACTTATTAAGGCCCTGAATAATTTAGGAAGATATTGTCTCAAAAAAAAAAAAAAAAGAGAGACAAAGAAAGAAAGAAAAATAGAAAAAAGCAAAAGGGCCGGGATGTGTCTCAATGGTTAAGTACCAAAAAAATAAAAATAAAGATTGTGGGGAATGGAGTGGTGGCTCAGTGGTTCCAGTGCTTGTGTGGCATGTGTGAGGACCAAGTTCAAACCCCAGCATCACATACACAACTAAGTGTTGGAAAGCAATGGCTATGTGAAAAAATAAATAAAATTGATTCTCTCTTTCTCTCTCCCTCTTTCTTTAAAAAAAGAAAAAGAATAAAGATTGTGTATTTCTTATGCATCCTTATTAAGTAAAATAACAGAAGTCCTATGTGTGTAGTTAACTTGGGCATCTGTTGTTTCTATGAATGTGAAGACAATTATATCTTTGTCTCTACCCACCTGCTGTTCAATCCTGCTACATGGGGAAAGCGGACCAGAGTTATAGTTTCCCTCAATTTTCTTAGACAAGCTAACTGGCTTGTCTTGGCATTAGACTGGTAATTTGGTGTCCTTGATGTTTTTGACATAAGAAGAAAGTGAGAACCTGCACAAGGAGCCAATTTAAATATTTGAATCTTAGAAAGGGAGACATGCATCTTTTTTAGAAGCAGGATGATAAAAATTCTGTTTTGAGAGTCAGCTAAAACTTAGTTCAAATTGGAGCTTTAAGATTTACCAGCTCATTGCTTAATTTTTCTAAGCTTGTGTTTCCTTATAAATTAATTGAATATAATACTCTGGTATTTTATATTTATATATACATAATATATTTAATATGCAAAATATATAAAATCTATATTAGCATAGTGCTTGGTAGATCATAAACACTCAGAGATACTATCTCTGTGTGTAATAAATTGTAAGCATAGTCATTATTATTATAGATAGTATTTTTAAGTATTTTATTTTATCAATATAAATATTTAATGTGTGATTTAGTATTTATAAAATTATTTAATAGGGAGATATTACAGAAACATCTAAAGTAATATAGTCAGGTCCAAAGAATTTACTTTGCTGCTATTTTGGTTGATGAAAGAAAGAAAGGGAATGTTAAATCATGTCAAGTTATTTCTATTTTTAGATACTGTTCACATTAAATATTAATTCACTTTACTCAGTTTTTATTTTTCAGAGGTAAATTGTCAGGAGTTATGCTGAAGATGGCACAAAGCCAAACAAAGGATTTTTGTTTTAATTTATATTTATGAATTGTTTTTTTTTAAACAGCATGCTCATTACTAAAATATTTGTGCTTAGAAATATATATGGGCCACAGTAGCATAAGCATGAAGTATTTTTAAGAATATTTTAAACTACTCATAATTTAAAAGCATATTTTTCTCTTAAGATTAATCCACTTCTCAATAACAAATTGACTTTTCATTCTAAAAATAATAAGGAGTGAAATGTTATTTTAGAAATGAGCCATTAGACAATGCTAAGCACTAGAGTGGCCACTATTTAATGGTCTACGAGCTGATTTGGGATTTTGGGTGTAGCTGCTTTAGTGCTCTTCTGTGCAGTGTACCTGATACTCGGCAGATAATGAGCCATTTCTTCATCTATGGCAGTGGGTTTACATCCAGGAAATTCTACGGAGAAGGCATGAGTTGAAGAGCCATGTACTTAAGTGGTTGAAAAAAACTATGACCTTGAAGAGGGTGTACTCTAGCAATTTGGAAACAAGCTTTCTGCTAAATCTTCATTATAGGACCTCAGAAGAAATGGCCCTCTGAGGATCTCTCTTGGCTATTTGTTCTCTAACCCTAACCTAACTTTATGTTATCAAAAGTACAAGGAGTTCCATGGGGACAGACTATTTTCTCTATAATAGAAGATCTAAGAAGCACTGACACTGCATTTGCTCTGGTCTCTATGTAGTCATGATATCCTTTCCTTGGCGATGTCTCCAGGTCTCCCTCTGAATACTTGTCTTCTTTCTGTGTGACACTATAGTGAGTCCTTAGGGCTCAGGCACCTCTATTTATTTCTATATTCTGTGTATATCATTATCACTTTCAACATTTATAACTTCAGATCTGTCTTTTTTATGTTGTCCTTGCTTCATGCTCTTGTATAGGAAATTCAGTATGATACATATATACCATGTTGCTTTATGTGGAAGAAGCTGTGTTAATGACCATGGAGAGAAAGATTATAGGTATCTTGAAGTCTGTAATAGTTATTAGATTTGTTCAGTACCTTACAATGCCAGCATATGCAGAGAAACTGTCTGTAATTCTGTAATAGTGCAGGACTGAAAGTGATGTGAGCAATGTACTACCATTGCAGATGCTTATTGGATAAATACATAAATATGAATCTAAAATGCATAGGCCCGAGTAGAAGTGATCCTGAGGGTTGTACGATTATTAAGAGTAGGATCCCCCACCACCTGGGAGTTTAGTTCAACAGCAAGGACTCATCATCTCTTGCGTTGCCTTCTCTTTCACATCAGCCCATCCCTTCCACACTTGATAAGGGTCTAATCTAAAGAGACTGTAAATGTTCAACAAGTTATATTACTTTCCAGAATGCAGTATGCTCTATCATGCTGACCTGACTTTGTTCCCTCTCCCTGAATTTGGCTCCCTTCAATCCCGGGGAATCCATGGTCATCCATCAAGGCTAACCTTCACAGAGCTTCCTTCCACTCTTCTGCTCCGTCCACCTGGATCCCATCACCATCCCCAACACCTCTTCCTACATGGATAGCCTTCTGTCAGCCTTTTTCATGGATCTGGAGGCAAACTGGTTGTATTAACCCTTTTCAAGTTTGATTTTTATAAGGGTATTTTTAGGTGTTTTGGGGATAATTCCTGACTCCCAATAGATTTTGGACCAAAGTTTCTGAAGGAAGATCCTTAGTCTAGAATTGAGGATTTAAAGAAATAACTTGTATTTAAAGGAATATTTCAACTTCTTAAGAAAATATACATTTTAACCCTTTATTTTGTGCATTCCATATATTAGATAATGCTTGATTGATTTGCGTATTCCTCCTAGCATTTAGCACTTACGATAAGAGTCACTCTGGAAATATATATTGAGAGCATAAATGAGTGAAATTCAGAAACCACATGAATATGGTGACTCTTGTACTTTCCCATGAAGAGATTTTAACTGGAGAGCACTATTCATTCCTCTTCCCCTGCCTTTACAGAGGAAGGGAGAGGGAAGCTGAGAGACAAATAGAGAATTGATTTTATTTAATTTTTTCAGCTGGTTTTGGTTTTTCCAACACTTGGTTGTTGATTTTTTTTAAAGAGAGAGGAAGAAAGAGAATCAATTTTATTTGTTTATTCATCTGGTTTTTGTGTTTCTGACACTTAGTTGTTTATGTGGTGCTGGGATATGAACCTAAATCCTCATGCATGCCAGGCAAGTGCTCTTCCACTCAATCACCTCTCCAGTCCCATCCAATACTTAATTGTGTTTGTATTACTGGGGTTCAAAATGGGTCCTCCTGCATGCCAGGCAAGCACTCTATCACTGAGCCACTGCTCCAGCCCCACACTATTCATTCTTATTCAAATATTCCATTATTTGATCAATGTTTTGTATATCAGAGACCTATTATTTGGTCGTCTTGATAAAAGCAAGCTCTTTTTGAGCTGTTTTCTGTATAATTAGTGTGCTAAATGTCATAATGTGTTTCATCGATCCATTCATAGTGAGTGAAATTACCCAGTTACTCGTATCCAACAGTTGAAATCACATTATCAGTGATTTTTCATACATATTTTTTCATTTCCTTAACACTGTGAAATATTGTTGAAGAGTATGATTAGTATCCAGCTCCTGGGACCATAGATTCTTGCCTTGATTCAGTGGTGTCTCCTGAGAGTTCTTCAGGCCTTATAACAGCCTGACATTCCAGTGGGATGACTGAGTTCTAGAATGCCACCCTGCTCTCTACCTTTCTTTCCTTTGGCTTACTGCTTTTCAGTTGTACCATCAGGGTAAACTTCTTGAAATCCATATCTGAAAATGTGGCTCTCACACCACCCAGCTCCTACCCTAAAGAGAAAGCAGGTACTCATATCAGAAACCACATCACTCTGAGGACCACCACCTTCTCAATCCTTCCTCTGTGTGTTTACATAGTCTACCAGTGCCCTTAGTTTGCTTCCGCCACTCGAAAAATTATATTACTACTTTAAGGTACAATTCCAGATCATTCTATGCATAACTATATTGTAAACATGTAACAATAGCAAATATTAATAAGTGCTTTGCTGTCCCTTCTGATAAACTCACAAATCCTTGATGGAAAGGACTGGAATTGGAACTGGAACAAGAATTAAAGGATTATTTGTAGTCAGTAAATATCGAGAGAATGAATGAATGGGAACATGAATAGAAAATAAACCAATCAATCAACCTTGAGTTTTCATCAAGAAAGAAATGAATTGGGAAAAGAGAAAGAAGCACTTGACTTGAGAGCTTATAATGTATATAAATTTAGCCTTCTACACAGGTCAACTTCTCTACAGTTTAGTTTTCTGTTCCATAAAATGAGAGGTGATTTTCTCATTTCTCGCAGGGTCTTTCTGGATAAGGGTAAATATTAATAGAATTTTTTTATCTTCTCACCATGTTTTTACAATTAGATGATTCAATTTTTCTCCTTTAAATAGTGACAGTTAGTATTAGATTCTAACAATTGCTTATTGTGTAAAAGGCATTATGCTAAGGATGCATTGACCCCTTTAAATATTTACAGAAATCATGTGAGATAAATATTTTTGTTTCCATTTTAACACAAGAAGCTTGTGAATAGATTATATCATGAATATCATCCTGGGATCATAAGCAGGGCAAAACTAGGGTTTGAACTGAAATTTTATTTTTTTCTTACTTTTTTTTTTTTTTTTTTTTTTAAAGAGAGAGGGACAGTAAGAGAGGCAGAGAAAGAGAGAAACAACTTTTATTTAGTTTTTCACATGGCCTTAGTTGCTGCAACACTCAGTTGTGTACGTGGTGCTGGGGCTTGAACCCGGGTCCTCGCGCCCGCCAGGCAAGCACAGAAACCGCTGAGCCACCGCTCCAGCCCCTGAAATTTTATTTTTTTTAGATCCTAAACCCTTTCTCTTTCTGTTCCTAATATGATTTGCCTACATAGTCCACTATATTATAATAATTATTGACACATTATCAAAGAGCACTGACCTGACTCAGAAGGGGCTTTTATGGAGACAAATTCTTATGTCCATCTCTTGTTTTACTACTTCACAGTTTGCAATATTCTTTGGAATGTAACTTTTCCATATGTATCACATTAGTACTTTGGTGTAAAATATTGATCATGGGAAACAAAATGAGTTCCTGAATATAATACAAGAGAGATCAAATTTTCAGTCCGGATTACTTCACAGAATTCCAAATTCTAAACAAAATGTTCACTTTATGAGGAGACTTACACTCTTTCTTTGTTTTGTTGATTCCTCAACTTTGAGTAAATCAGATGGTTAGAGGTTCTGTTTCCCAATGATAGAGACAGATATATTTCTAAAATCTCTAACATTATGTGATGCTTCATTTGTTCATACTAAATGTTCGTTCATTTTGTGTTCAGTTTCATGCAAAAGATAATACATACATATGCTCTCTGGTATGTACAAAAGAGAGAAAGAGCTAATATTTCTTTCAAAGAGCATTTATTATTACTTTGCCATGTAACCAGATTCAACGCTTAAATTTTAAGTTTATCACTTTTGTTAATCTTTCATATTTAAATGAATGGAAAATGTAACCAGACTGTAATACACAGGGAATTATTAAGAGGAGAAAAGACAGTGGCATTTAGTGTAAGTAATAGCAGGGGAGAAGGTAATCATTTCATTTTTTTCCTTGAATATTTCAACTTTGTTCTTTCATACTGTACATAATGTGTATTAATGTCACCATTAATTTCTTACATCTATTTAAAATATATAACAAAATTTTACAGAAATCAGAATCCCCATCTCACAGGTAAGGATACTTTAGGGTCTTCAGTGGTGAGTAATATGCTGTATGTTGGAATTGACTAAGAGATGAAAACTTAGCTAGAAGTCTGTAAGTTTTCCCTAAACAAGTACAAGGGAAAAAGCATTCAAAGAGAAAAAGGCTATAATTAGAGCATTTAAATAAGCAACCATTGTTCAATACCTAAGTCTTAATCCTATTACAGCTAATAATTCCAATTTCCTTTTGGTTTGGAGACATAATGACTTTTATGCCAAATATTCAAAATGGATATTTTGTTGAAGTCCACTCTTATAATTGTATTCTCTTAAAGAAATGGAGTTGTTTATTCATGATTCATATCTTTTTAAATCTGTCTTAGTTTATTAAATTATAAAATAGTTCTAGTAGTACCTGCCCATAGCACCATATATATGATGATGATCCAGTTGAAAGTACAAAGTAAGCAGATATTGAAATATCTGTGTTTGTGCGGTCATAGGTTCATTGATAAATAACATCCTAAAATCCAGCTGAAAATCTTTAGAAGATAAATTAAAACATATGAACACTATACGTTAATGAAGATTTTCATGATACCCTACCTCAGATTCAGAGTTCATATGTACTTAGCGTCCAATGGTATATCATAAGTCCATTTCAGACACTATATATACACCCAATATATGTATTGCAGGTGTCAATGTCCTACTTAGGCTGAATTGTACTTTTCTTGAGGAAATGGACAAACCTGAATTTATAGTGAAGATTGCCACTGGCTTCTCTTATTAAGATACACACACGTTGTTCTGTTTTGACCTAAAACAGGACAATACTTCCACATAATTTATGTCAGCACATAAGATATTTTCATTGTCATGTCTAAAGCAGAGTTTCTCACAAGAGATTTTATGAGTTATATACACATAAAAAATTAGACAGATTCTCCTGTCCTTGGTCTGTTTATAAGATGTGCTAAAATGCCATTAACTGTGACTTAGATGCTACTCTCTTTAAATGCAAGGTAATTGAGCAAATTTCATTCTAGCTCCATGGTGACATAACTTTCCCCAGCAAATGAAAAGAAAAAGATTGTGTTACCTTCTTTTGTTTCTACTTCTTCACTCACTGCATTAGAAATTATCTCAAATGGAAACTGGAAAAAGGGTAAAAATTAATGTAGTAAGACTTTTGACAGCAGAGATGATTAGGAGATTGGAGCTTCCTTGCATTTTATTGCATATTTTCTGTCCAAGAGATATCCCTGAGGCCTTTTTCTGTTGGTTCTATTCTGATATATTCATGTGCTGTTTAGGATGTTTATCCTGAGGTTAATTTTGTGTGGATAATACTAATAGTCCATTTTTGAGTTTTAGACCTGGGTCATTAATATCCATGCTGTTCAGTGTTTCAACCTTTACTGATAAGCTTTCAGTTTTTGGTTTCCTGTTATAATGTAAATAACTTGATATAAAGAACTGGACTCCACTTTTTCTTCATTTCTCTTGTGAGAATTGTTATGCAATTTTTGCATCTGGCTAAGGAGACAGTCTCTGACTTTTATTCAAGAGAAAGAGTGAAACAATCAAATTTCCCTCAGGCAAAGAAAAATGATTTCAGTATGTAATAGTTGATCATGGAATAAGGAAAAGTAAGTAAAGCAGGGGTAAGTGGTGAGGAAGGATGGAAAAAATTTCAGCTTTTAGAAATGCAAAATACTTTCTCAAATTTGAAGATAAAAAGTAGCAAAACATAAGCACAGTATTTTTTTAAAGAAAACTTTTGAAACTTGAATCCGGTCATGGTGGTACACATCTATAATGCCAGCTACTTGGCAGTTGGAATCAGGATGATTGTAAGTTCAAGGCCAGTCTGTGCAAATTTGTGAGACTTTATATCAAGAAGAAGAAAAAATACAAATGAGTGAATAAAGAAAATGTGGTCTATATGCACAATAGAGTTTTACTCAACATCAAGAAGAGAGAAATTATGTCTTTATAGAAAAATGGATGTAACAACAGAATATTATGTTAAGTGAAATAAGCCAGGCACTGAAATTCAAGGATTCTGTCTTCTCTGGAAGCCAGAGAAAAAATGGGGAAAAAAAGGGGGGAGGAACTCATGAAAATAGAAAAGAGACGTGTAGGTTACAGGAACAAGGTCAGTGTGATGGAGGAGGAGAGGGAAAGGGTAGATAATAGGAATGAAATTGGCCAAATTATGTTATGAGTCAGTACAGATATGTCACAATGAATTCCACTGTTATGTATACTTAGAGTGTACTAGTAAAAAGAATATTAGAAAGATTAAAAACAGGGGGTGCTGGTGATATAGTTCAGTGGTAGAGCATTTCCTAACAAGTGCAAGCCCCTGAGTTCAATCCCCAACATTGCAAAATAATAATAATAATAAATAAAAATTTTAAGAAAAAAATTAAATGCCGTTTTTCACATTCATCTGTAATTAAAAAGACAACAATATTAAATTGCCCTAAAATTTAGTCAGTTGACCACACAAGAATTAAAAGTGAAAATAATAAAGACACTTTTCTTTAAAATAAAGGACAGATGCACACTGAATTTATGGAATTTAAAAAGAAATTGAAAGCACTTCTCCAATTCTGAAGAAGCTTATAAGATACCTTAAGGGCTGGAGCAGTGGCTCGGTGGTCACGGCACTTGCCCTGAACACATGATTATGCAAGTTCAAACCCCAGTACCACGTACACAACAAAGTCTTGGAGCAACAAAAGCTGCATGAAAAACTGAGTAAAAATTGTTCTCTCACTGTCCCTCTCTCTTAAAAAAAAAAAAAACTTTGAGCACATGAGTGATAGACATGCAAAGGGTTAAGTACTCAACTGATATATTTTGAGCATGATGTACAGAGGCAAAGTAATTGTCATTTATGTGGACATAAATGATAATCATTTACTGCTAAACAACTGTAACTCAAGTCAGAAAAGATTTTGATATTTGACATATTAACTATTTTAGATAAAATTTAATAGTTTATTCATGAAAAAGATTGTAAAATTATTTGTATTTACATAGATAAAATAGGCATCCAGAACACTTTTTTTTTAAGAGAGAGGGAAAGTGAGAGGGAGAGAGAGAAAGAGAGAATCAACTTCATTTAGTTTTTCATGTGGCTTTTGTTGCTCCAACACTTTGTTGTATACATGATGCTGGGGTTTGAACCTGCATCCTTGTGCATGCCAGGCAAGTACTGTAACCACTGAGCTATAGCTACAGCCCCATCCAGAACATTTTTTGCGGACAAAAGTTCATTTTCCTTAAGAAGCTATGTTCTCAAATATGGATGCAGGAATTATCAATATAGAATTGCATAGGGTTAGCCAGAATTTTTAAATCTCACCTTCTAAGAAGAATGGGATGTGAAAGATTAGATCCAAAGCATTAGCCAGAACTGGGTTAAAATTATTTGATACCTGACATGGACATGACACACTTAACTAATATGTATAAATACACACACACACACACACGCACACACACACACGCACACATACTTATTTATTCACTGTTATGCACTCATTTAATTCTTGTTATAAGTCTCATCTTCCATGCAAAAGATAAGCAAACATAGGAAGGGAAATTATTTGTTTAAAGCCATTGGGCCAGATGTCGGTTTGTTTTGATACCCATAACACCTGTACCACTTTTCACATCGAGGCTATCAACTCCCAATAGGATTGAAGTCTTTAATGCAGACAGTTTTTTTTCCTGAAAGATTTAACAGTGAACAAGGTCTATGAATGCAAGTATGTGAATGCAAGTGATTGAAGGTTGGTATACTTAGAGAACTTACTTGGTGTGTTAGTCAGCATTCTTGCTGCTAACAAAATATCCTAACAAGAATAGCTTATTTGGTGCTCATAGTTTCAGAGGTCTCAGTCCATAAATGGCCAACTCTATTCCTCAGGGCCCAAGGTGATGCAGAACATCATGGTGGAAGAGTGTGGTGGATGTAAGCAGCTCAGGACATGGTACCAAGAGGCAGAGAGACTAAGCACAGCTCAGAAAATGTAAACCCCAAAGGCATACTCTCAATGACCCACCTCCTCCAGCCACACCCTGGGCCCCAGAAGCTCATGCTCATCTCACAGTGCAAAGTTCACGTACTCCATTTCCAAGAGTTACCATAGTCTGAGCAGTATATCAGGATTGCCCAAAAGTCTAAGTCCAAAATCTCGTCTGAGATTCAAAGCAAACTCTCATGTATTTTTCCCTGTAAAAACCAAAAGCAAGTTACATATATCCAATATAAAGAGGCATGGAGTAAACATTTCTATGTGAAGAACTCAATGTATAGAATGAATGGATGAGGCAGAAGCAAGATCAAAATTCAGCTGGGCAAATAGGTCCTATAGATCAGCATCCAGCATCTGGGGACATGGCAGCATGATGTTGTTTCTAAAGGGCTTGTGTTGCTCTGCCCCTGTGGTCTTCCTGGTTGCAGACCACACAGTGTCTCTCCTGGCTTCTCTCTGCTTCCTGATTGTCGTGTTTGGAGTCCCTTCCTCTACCATGCCCTTCCACGCCAATGTTCTGCCTCAGTTTGGGCACAGAGAAATAGAGCTGGCTGTCTGTGGACTAAGATATCTGAAACTGTGAGCCCCCCAAAAACTTTCCCTCTTCTAACTATGCATGTTGTGTATTCTGGTCACAGCAAGGAAAAACCTGACCAAAACACGTGGCACATCTAATTACCTATTTAATATCAGGTAGGCTCCTCATAATCACCACCCAAAATAGTATCTTAGGAACTGGAAAACGGGGTTTGGGTACCTGCATGTACAACCTTGATCGTATTAAACATTTTCCTAGTTATGGCCCAGGATAAAAGGAATTCAACCAAAAATTTATTAACCAAGGTGATAAATTTGAAGATTATGTTAGTAACATCTCTAAAGGAAGAGTTCTCTGACAGGAACAAAGGAAAGTTACTCCATAAAAGATGAAGTAAATATTTACCAAATTCGCTCTGTCATTCTTCATGTAGGAAAATCCATCCAAGGGAAGGAATTTAAGGATCCTAAAAAGAGAAAGGAAAGGAATTAACCCGAGAGGTCCTTAGCCAAGGTGTATGTATGTACATTTATATTCCTTGAAAGAAGGCAAACTTCTTTAGACTTTAGATGTATATATATATAAATCATCACTTATTTTAAAACCCTATGAAGCAAATTTCAGACTTAAGGAATACAGTACTTAAAACTTCCCTGCTCTCTGAAATTCATGGAGTATCATAAAATGAATTTTCTCCTAAAGAACAAAATCAGACTCATTGACAATTGATTTTCCTTTATAATTTAGCATGATGTGACTCTTTGGAGAGTCCATTTTATTTCCCCTACCTTGATCTACATGCATTCTTTTTTTTAACAATTTATTTAGTTTTTCACATGGCCTTAGTTGCTCCAACACTCAGTTGTGTACGTGGTGCTGGGGTTTGAACCCGGGTCCTCGTGCTTGCCAGGCAAGCGCCGAAACCGCTGAGCCACCGCTCCATCCCTACACGCATTCTTTATTCTTTTAATACTGTTTTTATTTGTTATATCTAGAATAAAATCGCAATACCTGTTTCTCAAAGATTCTATCTCTGAACAGAACATTCATGAAGTTGAGTCAATATATTCTAGGCCTATAAAGAGCAAAGAAGTGGTATGACTACAAGCAATTTTCTCCATGCCTCCTCTTTCCACTGCCCCAATCAATTGAACACAGATACACAGCTGACACAAAAGCAGCCAAAATTCTGCCAAGTAGCGGACCAGTCATGGAAACTGCTTGAATTAGAAAATACAATCGCCCCTTCCATTTATTGCAACCAAAATTTTACTCATGAGGGAAAAGTTTTTTTTAATGTACTATATTTACAAATAACGTGTCAATCAAAAAATAAGAAATATGGAGTACTGAATAAGTTGTACTGGCATGTGCGAATACGTGAGTTCGAATCCCAGCACCACGTACACAACTAAGTGTTGGAGCAACAAAGGTCAAATGAAAAACTAAATAAAATTTATTATCTCGTTCTCTCTCTCTCACTGACCTTCTTTTAAAAAAAACTTAATAAAATCTTAAAAGAAATGTCAGTGTTTATCCTATGTAGAAAGAACAAACAGGTGCTAGGAAGAAGGGAAGGGAAGGGGAAATCCTGGAAGCTTGGCTAAAATGAGGTATATTCGAAGTTTTTATAATGTGTATTTCAATGTTTATTCTTTTGTTATGGATATAAAAATGGGGTGGGAGGAAGGGGAAAACCTGGAGACTATATTAGAAGTCAAACTCCATGCTTTTATAATTCTATCATTGTACAATCTTAAATTACATATGCCTAAAAAAGGACCAATTTAAAAAATTTTTAAGAGTATATAATTGTTCAGAGTAACTGAGCAGATTCATAGCAAAGACAAGATCTTTGTCTTCTGAATATAAATTTGATATTCTTTTCACTTAAATGCCACTTTGTGAATGTGATCTAATTCACTGTTGATATGTCCTCATAAAGAGGTGGCTTGTTCTGTCATTTTAAATATTTCTGCAATGTTGGTTGCTTTGTTCATGCTTCTGTATTTTATTTTATCCTTGTTTAGTGAACTGTTCATCCACACTGACACATTCAGCATTGCAGGTATTGAAATAGATGAGAATTCTGCCCTTGAACATTCGAACTTCTGAGAGAAGTTTTGTCGTAATTTGATTCTGCTGCTGTGTTAGGAAACAAACAAGTTTCATATTGCTGTGACCTTTCCACTACTTAAAACAGATGGAATTAGTCTGTCACAAATTTCAATAAATTTATATGTCCCCAACCTCAAACTTGAAACAACCCCCTTTATGTTTGTTTCCAGAGATTTTTGAGACATCAGGGGTCAGGGGAAGCAAAGAATTGTGAGAGGAAAAGAGAAAGACATATAGGGAAAAAAAAGGAATAAATTAAAAAAAAGAAATGAAGTTAATTGGAGCTCAGTCATTCTGCATGACCAGTATACCTTTGAGTTGAGTGAGCCATTTACTGTATAATGGATGATGATATCAGTAGTACGTTCCCTGTGATCATTCCCAGCACCGTACGTTTTGCTGTACCTCCTTCACTGAATTAGTGGTATTTGCTTGGCTTTATTTGTAAAACAAGTCCAGCACTTTTTGCTTTAACACTTTGTGAGTAATTATTCTCTAATGTACTCCTATAAGTGCCTGTCTTGCTCCTTATAATGGCAGTGATTAATACCAAAATCCATGTTCATTTAAACTTATCTTGAAATAAATATACCTCCATCCTGCACCAAAATCAAACAAATAATATACCCTATTAGATAAATGCATGCAAGATCTTTGGCTCATAACATGTAAATACCACCTGGTATTATGACATTAAAACCTTGGAAATATAACAGTGAAGTTAAAATGTTAATTTAGAGAAGCGATTAAAGGAGCAGAATTGTATTTTTATCTCTGGGTGTTGCAAGCATGAGTCAGGAACTGAGTGTTTTTGTTTTGAAAATATCTAGTCATCTACTGATTATAATTTTGAAATGTGACATATTTTAAACTCCATTTTCAAATTATTTAATTGCCTCCCATAAAATGTCTGAATTTTTGCATTTTGGCTAAACTTAGTAAGACCCCAAAACAGTTGTGAATAATATAATGAGTTGTATATGCATTGAAAAATTTCGTCTTCCAAAGTAATGAAACATTTTAGAATACCTTAGCACTGCTGCCAGAGTCTAAGCTGGGCAGTCCTAACTTCAAAGCTTACAGTGTTCTGCTGATCACCCCAAAGGGTCTGTGGATTGCACATTTTATTTTATTTAACTATCATTGGTCCATCTAGAAAAGGGAAATCCCAATGACATAATAGCTCATTCAACGTTACAATTGTGTTTTGTCTATAGATATTGCCCAGTTTAATTTCTGCATGACTAGTCAAAACCCTTCTCCACTCCACTTTGGACAGTAAGTAAATAGCTCAACATAAGCTTAAAATTAAAAAAGTAAAAATAGTTTTTATTGTTCTATGCATCTCCTAATGGTTTTGTTCATTATACTTCATTTAGCATTTTCAAAGACATTATGTTATTTAATGTTTACAAACATCTCTTTGAGGGACACCTGTCTGTATTTTACCATTATTATTGAGAGAGAAACTGAGTCTTAGGGCTTGATATCCTGCCTATGTTGAAAGTGAAGTTGAAACTGAAGCACTGGTATTTTTACAGTTTAGTATTAAAGGTTGAAGTTAATCTTTGGTATCTTGTCCTCTGTGAATCATAATATTTGCAGTAAATCCCCTAGCTTCAAAGTACAGTAACTTTATATAAACTCCAGTCTTTTAAATTCTTTCCATTTTAAACTTCAAGTGAGTCTACTTTCCCTGAAAAGGTCTAGTTCAACAAGCTTTGTCTCTATTCTATGTATACCAGAAATGGTACTGTGCATGATGATTCAGGCCAGCTCTCCAGTGCTAGACAAACTATATCAGTATCACCTGGGACCTGGAAAGACTTCATTCTTAATGACACAACTAGAATTCTAGGTTAGAGCACATGCAAATGTTTAGTAGCTAATTTCCAGCTTTCTGATCAGAAGGTAACTTTGCTAAATGAAAGGCTAGGTATGCAAACTTGGGGAAGGAAAAAGTAGATCCAGATTTGAGTAACAAGATCACTGTTAAATGTGATATTTAGGAAAAAATGGAGAGGAATCCTAATTAATAACTTCCATGTTAAATTTTTTAAAAAACGTTTCCTTAGTTATGTAAATATAACAAGCCATGTACCAGGCAACTTCTTTCCCTAAAAGGTTAATTAAATTTTGATGGTGTAAATTAAATAAAATAATCTTTCTTAAGCTTAGATCTGAAAAGATGTTTGGATTAGCTTGCTAGGGTTGCCATAACTCAATAGCACTTAAGAGAAATTCATTGTCTTTCCACAATTCCGGTGGCTGCTTGTTCAAGTTGTAGGTCCTGCAGGGTTAGTTTCCTCTGAAGCCTCTCTTCTTGGCTTGCTGATGGTCACACTCTGGCTGCCTCTTCACAGGGCAGTTCCCCCTGTGCCTGTGTGTCTTTGGGTCCCTTTTGTATACAAATTTCCACTTCATACAAGGACCCATCCTTATAGTCCTTATAGTCTCATTTTACCTTTACCTCTTCAATGCCCACATCTCCAAATATAATCACATTCTGAAGTGCTGGTGGCAAGGGATACAACATGAATGTTGGGGTAACACAAGTCAGTCCATAGCAGCATTGAATGCTGCTATATTAGTTGTTGAAGGTCTTGTCTTTCCCTGTTTCCTCCTTTACCTGGCTTACTGCTTCTATATATTCCCCTTAAATGCTTAGTTCCATTTGTTCCAAAGAGGCTGTTTACTTTAATAAACTTCATAACTTACAAGCTTGCTAATGAAGATTGCTTTGTGATTTGATGCTTCTAGGTGAACATTTGCATAAACCTGAAGGTAGGAGTTTGGTGTCTTTCCTTTGAAAAGCAAAGCAAGGCGGGATTTCTGGTGTGTGGCTCCACTAACAATGGAGAATTTTTTCAGAGTTGGGTGTCTTTGTTCTTCATATCTATCACATAGATAAATGAATACCTATTTGAACTATACCTAGCTTTGGACCTAGATTATCTATGCAATTTTATTAGAGTCTGTTTTTTAGCTTTTCTGTGTTCTAGAATATGAAATAATAAAATGCCATTTTAGTCTGACATTTAAAAATTATACCCACATGTTTTCTCTGGAGAGAAAGTTCATGCTTTATAATTTGTGTGTTCTTCTAGGTTTCTGATTTTTCAAATATCTGTGCTCTACTACCTTCCATTGCTGTCAACTTCAGTGTTTAAAACAAATTTTCCTCACTGTACAAATTCTCCTCTTGTGAGAATTCCATCACTGCCAGGGGTGCTCAGGAAATTTTAATGCAACATTTCTTTTTGAGTCTGACATTCATTAGGGTGGTACCTTTCCTATTAAATTAGCATGGTTTCCATAATTGGTTCTGTTCTCTTTCAGACCCTAAAACCTTTATAAACCACCTGCAAGACATTTCTAAAGCACATTTGAAGAAATATAATAAAGATAGGCTTGTCTTGTCAACTTGCCAATCATTCTTTAAAAATGATGTATTTTTCTTCATCGGAACTGTGCAGTTTTAAGACATACTGTTATTTCATTCAGAAAACTTTTCATTTAAATTTTACAAAGGAAAATGATTCTTTTACTTTCAGGTTTATCACAAAGATTATCAAAAAATTTAATAGTCAATGTAGGTCTTTTCCATAACTTTTGTTAACTAGTAATCATGAAATCTAAAACTTCTACCAGATTGTCAATCACTCTCATCTTGATCCAATATGTTGACATTTGCAGGGATGAAGAACCAGGAGGCCAGCTGGTTACAGATAAGTTCCACATTGACTGGGATTCCGTCCTTGTTGACACAGATAATGTCATTGTAGCAAGATTTGATGGCAGAGGAAGTGGATTCCAGGGTCTCAAAATTTTACAGGAGATTCATCGAAGGTTAGGTTCAATAGAAGTAAAGGACCAAATGGCAGCTGTGAAGTAAGTGGGAGCAAAGTTTTCTATTATACTTTCTATAATTAATGATAACATAGGCATATTATACATATTATTAACAACCTCCTGAGATGTTTATATTTTAGTGATTGGACAATTTTCTAATTATGTATCTGTAATACATTTTTCCAGCAACCTAACACACTTAGTTCTGTAATAAAGGAATGATTGTATTTCCCATCTAGAATTAGAATTCACTTTGGATTTATGAAAATGGGAGTGACATTATCCACTATGTTATTTATTTAAATATTCTACAATGATTGGTATATTGTCAGTCAATTACAATTCTTTAAATAATTTTTAATTAACATTGCCATACTTGCATGAAAAAGTGACTTAAGAAAACTCATAGATTCTTATCATAACACAAGAAGTCAGTGAAGATATTGGTAAAATAAACACATTAAACCATTGGTCCTAGAATGGAGCTGAAGATTCTGCATTTAAAACAATCTCCTAGGTGACACCAAACTGCTAGACCATCACTTTAAGCAGAAAAACTTTTGAATATAAAACCCTTCCACATGAATGGAACTAGTCAATAAATCTCTTGCTTGTGTTCATGTATGTATACATGTCAATTATAAATTCATTTGCATAAGCATTTAACTCAATATATAATTGTATACTGTTTCTTTATCATTGCAGATTTTTACTGAAACAGCCATACATTGACTCCAAAAGATTAAGCATTTTTGGAAAGGTAAATAGTAGGAGTACCACATCTATCTATACATATATGTACATGTGTTATGTGTGTATTTGTGCATTTACATTTATAATTATATTCTTCATTATACCTTAATATTTGTATTCCCTTTTAGAAAAACTACCATGATTCATATTATATGCATTAATCACTTATTAATTTAGCAACTTTTGCTGACTGTCTAATTCATACGGGGTGTTAGAAATAGAGAAGCAAGGGGGGAAAATGTACCTGTTTTTCATAAACCTTAGCATCTGGAGAGGGGAAATGGTAAACAAATGAATGTTAAGCATAGTTTAATATATGAAAGAGTCTTATAACAAAAACAAAAAATGCTGTATAAAAGAGTACTTCAGGAAGGTCTAATGCTAATAGACTGAGTGGTCAAGAAAGGGCCCTCTAATAAGACGATATCTAACCCAATACATAAATAACAAAAGGAAGCCATCAACCAAATCTCTTTTTTAAATATGTATATATTTAAATATATAATATGTAAAATATATATAATATATATATTATACGTATAATATATACTATACGTATAATATATAATGTAAGTTGAATATGGACTTACAATTGAGGGGGAATCATTATGAAGCAATCAAGAACAAATGTATATTCACATAGTTGGCCAAGACCCCCCTTGGGTTCCCCATAGTTCTATGTTTCCTCCAAATGAACCCATGTGTTAAATGGACTTCTTGTGGAGGTCAGAGATCTCCTTCGGAGTTGATTCCCCCATACTCCCTCCCTCCAGTCTTCTAGATATCCTTCCTAATTCCTCCCCCTCCCTGCCCCCTCCCTACATCTCCAGGTATCCTAGGCAAGTTTCCCCCTGTTTGTGTAAAAATTCATATGTGTTGAGGTTATTATTAGCTTAGCCATCTAACATACTATTTCTGGTTGTATTCTAGCTTCCACAAATTAGAGAAAACATTATGTCCTTGAGTCTCTAAGATTGATTCATTTAGCATAATTTTTTCATCTCTATCCATTTGGCTTCAAAAGCCATTAATATCGTTTTCTGTAATGACCGAGTAGTATTCCATTGTATTTAGTACATATCTACAACCAAATCCTCAGTAGCTGTATATTCTCTGCAGTAGGAACAACAAGGAGTACAAGTAGTAAGAAAGAATGGCAGGGGTTTAGAAAGTCATGCAATGATTTGTTCTGTGTTCTCTGGAAGATATTTATTTCTCACTACAGCTTTGCAATAACTGGTATGCAAAGTTCAACAACATTTCAACATTTTATCACAAAAACAGACCTTATATACACAGATATAGAGATACATAAGGGACATCTATACCTATATATATATATATATATATTTTTTTTTTTTTTTTTTTTTTGGTTACCGGGGATTGAACTCAGTGGTGCTTTACCCCTGACCTTCATCACCAGCCTTCTTTACATTTTATTTTGAGACAGGGTCTCACTAAGTTAACAAGATTATCCTCAAACTTGTGATCCTACTGTCTTAGCCTCCCCAGTAGGTGGGATTATAGTTGTGCACCACGATGCCTGACCTCATGTAGATATTTGTGGAGCACTAAGATTATGCACCTGACTGGGCAATATGCTATCAGGATAATTAAATGAAAGGAAGTAGTCTTTAAATTGATTTAGTTTAAAGATTAATTCTTGGTGTTCATGGATATACACATATATTTTCTACTTTTCATATGTGAACCTAGAGATCGGTGATATGAAATAGCTGCTGGTTTTACTGTAGAATAAATTTTAGTATTGTGCATTGACAGGTAGATGAAAGCCACTTAAAAAATGTGTAAAACATGAATTGGCACAAATCACCACCATTCTCCCCCAACTTCAGATGCCTGCAGTGCTTTTTCTGCATTCTATTTTCCTTATCCTTAATATTCAAATGGTGAATAAAAATATTTTGCATACAGTGCTCCTGTAAAACATAAATGCAAACAAATGAAGAAGTAAGAACACGTCACTATAGTAAATATGTTACTGAAAAAAATGTATAAGAAAGTGATCATTTCAAAGAAATGGAAATTCCATATACGTTAGAAAAGGCACTGATGAACTTTAGGACATTGTGTTAGGTGAAAGGAGCCAGTCACAGAAGGATGAGTACAAATGAATGCAATCATATGAGGTATCTGGAGTGTCCAAATCATGGAGTTAGGGTGGAACAGCATTTGCCAGTGGTTGGGGCAAAGGGGAAAAGGCAAATTGTTTAAGAGGGCTACTACTTCAGATTTGCAAGATGAAACAGTTCTGCATATCCACTTAACAGGTATAAGTGAATATATTAAATGCCTCTGAAGTGTACACTTAAAAATAGTGAAGATGCTAAGCTTACCATTGTTTTTACCACAACAAAGATCATACAGTGAAGAGAATTTTACTCATTAATGGTCCTGATAGGTGTACTAATTGACAAGGAATTCAAGGCTTTATTCACTGTACACACAAATAAACATAAAGAACCAAGTGAGCTATCACAGACCTTCATGGCAATTTAAAGGAGATGCAGAAAGTTGTGAAACGTCTATCGAGAACATGAACTGTGTTGGTGAAAATCATTCATGGCATATGAAGGGCGGAAGAAACATGTCATGCAAATGCATTGTGCCAAGGTGGAGCATCTGGGAGAATGTGAGATCAACTAGTGGACTCTTAACAAAGCTATAGGGGAATGATAGGCAGTAAGAATCAGAGGAAGACGGTGTAGGCCTTAGAGGGTCTTCTACTTCAGCTGAGGAATTTGGATTTTGTCCTATTAAAAAAATAAAGATTTAACCCTAAGGTTTAGAAGTTCCAATTCTTGCATTGTAGTCCTTCCCCTCTATCACAGTGTTGGCACTGATGAACCTCAGGGGAGTTGGTGCTGGCAACTTAAACAGACAGGCTGACGTAGAATAGAAATAATAACATCAATGAATTTATTTTAAATGGAAAAATATTCCATTCCAACTAAACAAACATCCATATTTCAAATAAATTATGAATTTAAAGTTGGTTTTCTGAGCATACAAATGGAAATTGTTAACCTTAATTAACCTGAAGACTTAGTAGCCCTTGAATTGTTAGTTTTTTGGACTATCCTCATTTTATTTCACTATAAATACAGTTATTCTAAACTCATAACCTGCACTGGGAAGTAATGATCTTGTTTTTCTAGTGTTTGAAAAAAATTGCTTAAATTTTTAATTAGATTATAAAGGCAACCAAGGCTATTGTTTTCTGTATTGGAATTTTAACTAATATTTAAATTTATTTAACTATTAAAAGATTTTCACAATTTTTCTACTTCTTCTGGAGTCACTGTGAATAGTTGGGAGCCAACTCAGCCCTAAACTTTGGGTCCTTGTGTTTTTGTTTATATGTTTGTATATATGTAAGTTTATCTTGCTGGGTGTGGTGGCACATGTCCGTATTCTCAGTGGTTTGGAAGGCTGAGGCACAAGGATCACAAGTTCAAAGACAGCCTCAGCAACTTAGCAAGGTCCTAAGCAAATTAGCAAGACTGCTCCAAAATAAAAAGCAAAAAGGGGCTAGGGATGTGGCTCAGTGGTTAAGCACCCCTCAGTTCAACTTCCAGTATAAAAAAAAACAAAGTTGAAGTATATGTAAGTTCATCTATCTTGGAATTTTATCGTTGGGAATTCTTTTAGGCTTATATGAAATTTGTATTGTTGTATTATATTTTGGGGTTTTTAATCATTTATGGTGAATTAGGACTGCAGACCCAAGTGTAGACTCCTATTTTTAGTCAAGATTAATTTTTTTACTAGCTCTATAAAAGCTCATGACGAGAAGAAAGAACAAAATGTTTTCACTGATCTCTCTTATGCGTGCCTACCTAATCCTTTTGAGGTCTGGCCTTATTCAGAGTCTCCTTAACCCATGTGTGCAGTCATGCACTTTGTGTACCCACCACTGAAGGAGCCATCAGAGCCGAAGGCCAAAGTCCTTACCAGGAAAGAACAACATTTTTATGCATTGTTTTGTTTTCTTCTCCAACTTCCAGTTTTCATTTTGTATTTGGCCTCTGTAGATTCATTAACTTTGCAAAAGTTTAAGAATACATTTAAAATTCTTATTCTTGTTCTTCTTCTTTTGAGAGAGAGAGAGAAAAAAAAATTTATTTTTTCATCTGGCCTTTGTTTCTCCAACACTTAGTTGTGTACGTGGTGCTGGGGTTTGAACCTGGGATCTCACACATGCCAGGCAAGCACTGTACTGCTGAGCCACCGCTCCAGCCTCTGAAATTAATCTTGTTTATTTGGAATTATTTTTTGTCACCATTTTCACTTTATATTTATTCTGGCGGTATTTTGTTTTCTTGTTTTCATTCGAAAAATCAATGGGGTGTCTATTTCACCAAATACTGAAGTTCAAAGTGCCACACAGGTGCTGTTACCATTGATGAGGGTAAAGCAGGTCCCCCTTGTGAGCAGATTCTGGGTGGAATTTAAACTCAGTATGAAGAGTGCTGGGATTTCTTTGAGATATTCCCTCTGGGAAAGGAAGATGAATTGTCTAGGGCTGTACCTCTCTGATCAACTTCTTTCCTTTCTACTCAGCAGTATTGGATTGAATTTCTTGGACCGATTTTTTTCTCCTTTTGATCTAAGATTCATCTTATTTTCATAGTATATATGCCTGCATCTCTAGCTACCAAGCTAGTTAATTTCAGTCAGTCTGATTGACTTTGCCAACAGAAGATAAATGTACTAGATATTCTGTAGTCCCTATAAAGTTGAAATGGTGAACTCCAAGAAACTGCTCAATAGTTTTTGTTTTTTGTATAATTTAAGCTTTCAGAATTTGAAAAGCAATGTTATGCTCCCAAACGATGTAAGCTAATTAGGGAAGAAAATGGACGTATTTGTAACAATGCTTTTGGGGTCAAGAAGTATATATATTTTTAGATAATAGAACTGGTTTCTATATAGCAAAATGTTAACACTGTAAACACCAGGGACATACTGATTAAAAGAATACATTTTCTTACAAAGCTATCACATGGATATTTGAGGAAAAGACAAGAAATAAACATCAATTAGTGTAAAAGATTTTTATATCTAATTCCATCTCAATTTATATCAGGTATTCCCTAGATATTCTACAAGTAAACAAGATTGTGCTAAAGAGCAGTTGATATTGCCTAAATTGGATCTTAAGGATATTTTGGCTTTATATTGCTTCAATTATGTTTTCCACAGTACACTGGAACTTTCTTTGCTTATAAGTAGGCCTTCCACCCTTCTGGCTCAGTGTCTTTGTTCACACCTTTTTATTTCATTCTAAAAACAGCCTGCAAACCATGCACTGCTCCATAATTCCATCTCTTACTAAGCCTCTTGTAGTTGTATCTGCCTCCATGAAAGCACTCGCGAAGTTTCTGTGGCTAGACAACATCATTCCCTCCTATGCACATAAAGAACACTATGTCGTAGTTTCTTATAATTATTACACCATTATGTAATGTATTATATTTACTAGCATTTGTCTTTCATTTCCAAGTCTGACCATAAGTCTAGTTAGGGCCACTGATGTTTTCTTTTGTTGTTGTTGTAAAGCCATTTGAGTTGAGTTTATCTCATGTTCTTTCTCTAACCTATCCCTCCTTCTTTCCTTTTCGCCTTCCTTCTGCATGGGTGTGCACATCAGCCCCCTCTTCCTCCTTTCTCCTCTTTCCCCCATCTATCTATCTGTCTGTCTGTCTATCTAGCTATCTATTTTTCCTCTCTTCCCTCTCTCTCCCTGTTTCAGTGCTAGGGATCAAACTAAGAGCTTCTTGCAGGTTGCAGGTAGGCAAGTAGTCAAACACTAAAATACATCCCCAGCTCATAAATGTGTTAATGTGTTTTTCTTTTCTTTTCTTTTCTTTCTTTCTTTCTTTCTTTCTTTCTTTCTTTCTTTCTTTCTTTCTTGGGAGGGACGAGGAGAAAGAGCAAAGGAGATGCTCAGTTTTTATTCAGTTTTTACTGTGGTTTTCATTGCTCTGACACTTGATTATGTAGGATCCTGTGTCCTCCTGCATGCCCAGCAAGCACCTTAATGGCTGAGCCATTGCCCCAGCCTCTAAAATGTGTTTCTTAAAGGAAAAATTTAGTTGGCTTTCTTGTCTCTTTTATACAACTTGGCATTGTCTGTGTTTTAAAAGCATTTGATTAGACCATCTGTCTTCAAAGTGATCCTCAGTGTGGTTGTACTTAAATGTACCATCTTGCTATGTTCTACATTTGTTCCGATTTTTAGTTTGCATCTTTAAAATTTCTTCTGATGTCTTTTGTATTGAAAAAGCATTTTAATGGTTCAATGGGTCAACTATTTGCTTATTAGCTATAATTCTCCTTTGAATTATTTTGATGGTTGCTTTAGGGCTTTTAATTTTCACTCCTAACTGATCACTGTTATTTTCTTCTGATATCAACCCACGTCATAACCACTATACTAACCTCACAGTGGGGTGCTGCTATTTCTCCCTTCCTGGCCTTTAGTGCTATTTGTCAGACACTTTCTGCTATATGTGTTGTAAATCCCCACATATATTTTAATTTTTGCTTTTAAAAGTCCATTTTAAGAGATTTAAATAAATCTCATCTCTTACCCCATCTTGATGAAATTCTTCCATATAGTTACTTTTTACATTTATTAGCAATTTTTAATTATCTTTTTTTTTAAGAGAGAGGGATGATGAGAGAGAAAAAGACAGAAAAAATCGATTCTTATTTAGTTTTTTGTGTGGCTTTCATCGCTCCAACACTTTGTTGCATACGTGGTGCTGGTGTTTGAACCTGTGTACACGTGCATGCCAGGCAAGCACCATAACCACTGAGCCACTGCTCCAGGTGCTTATAATTATCTTTGAACTATTGATATGTGTGAATGCTCAATTCTTATTGACTTCTGATGTATATGAACATCGGAACAGCACATATATTTGTTTCCTTATTGCCTTTTTAAGTTTTTATTATGTTAAAATATTAGTCCTTATTCACATTTGTATGAAATATTCCCTTGGCTTTTTGATTGTGTTCGAATTTTATATATGATGAGTTTAAAAAAAAAACTCTATGTTTTTAAAGTTTTATTTGTTAGTATGTTTTTCTTATCCTTTCTTTGGTGACTTCTAATGAATTTATTCTATATATGTCTTAATCTTTACAAAAGAATTTGTTATGTTTTATCTGGTTTGGGTGAGGAAGAGAGAGAAGCACTTGTAGTACATTTACTTGTTTGGTTTTAAATAACTGTTTTTTTCAGCTCCACTGACTGTCTAAATTATCCTAATAATTCAACTTACAGTATCTGAATATTAATTTCTCAAATATCCCTAGTTGATCTCTCGTGTAGTCTGCCTGTCTCTTCTTATGCTAATCTAATATAGTTTTTAATTATAACATGTTGCGTAGTAATACATTTTAATATCTTTAAAAACAATTTTCCACTCCTTTCTTTTTTCAAACGATATTGATTTACCTTTTCTATTATCTCCATTTTTCAAATATACCCACTGTTGCTTTTTATTGTTGTTTGCTTTTTGTTAGTTTTTTGGCTTAAAGAATGAAAGTTTATCTCACCATTATGGAAGTGCAAGGTCAAGGTGTGGGGAGGGTTGCTGTGTTTTGAGTCCTCCTTCCTTGCGAATTGTGGCTCTCTTGATGCCTCTTCACATAGTCCTCCCTTGGTGCCAGCTGATGTCTTTAAACCAAAATTTTGTTGAATAATTTTATAAAACTTTGAGGAGAATTAAAATCTCAAAAAAAAAACTTCATTCAAGTCATGCAATATATACAGTCTCTTTTATTTACTCCTTTTAAATAGCATTAATTCATTTATAATTTATAAGTAATGTTATAATGCTTGGCAAATGGGAAGAAAAAAATTATAGTGAATGGAAAATTGTGATCCCTGTGAAACCAATGAAATGTTGACCCGTGGAAGCAGAGCACCCTACACTGAGTGTTGAATGTTTTTGATCCATGTCAAATCCAAGCAGCCTCTATTTCACTGCAGAGTCAATATGATGATACTCAAACTTAGAATCTGCCTGATGATCGGAGTTGTTTTGAAACTTAAGATCACCATCTTTCTATCTAGCTAGAGGTTGTAGCTGATTCTTGCCCTCTTCTGGAATGTGTTTTCCAAAAGCTCTTTCATGATCAACTCTTGCACTCCGTAAATAAATATAAAATGGTTAAGAGGAAGGTGAGTAATTAAAATTTAATTTATTCTAATTCCTGCCAGTGTTGATTTTCTTTTAAAAATAGAAGCTATTTCTCTGAAATAAATCAAATTAAAGTAGCAACTTGGATTTGATTTTTAAGTGCTGCTGAAAAAATTTTATTCCACAGCATTCACTATCATTAAGTCTTAGAGTGTATTTAGCTTCATTAAATCCCAAATTTTCATATTAAAAAAATAGTAAAACATAACTCCTTGTGCAACAGCAATGAATTTTATACCCTACTTTTATTGTAAAAATATAGGGGGAACACTCCTTCTCCACAGATTCTAAGTGAATTGTTTCAGGTCCTTTTTCTTTGTTTGTTTTAAGCTCCAGTAATCTAGGGGACACTGACTAAAGCTAGGAAGACATTTGTCAGGCATCTTTATTATATGATTATGCTTTAAGAACTTGTCATTCAAAATGTGGTCTACCAGTGAGTTTGTGAAAAATGATAAGTACTGGTCCCCACCCCAAATCTACTGAATTAGAATCTTTATTTTTTAGTATTTTTTTATTAAGGAGTTGAGTTATTGTACAATCAGAAATGCACATACACATTACAGCACATTACAGCGACACAGCAATATCGATGTTCATAGCAGCACAATTCACTATTGCTAGGCTATGGAAACAACCCCAATGTCCCTCACTGGAAGAGTGGATCCAAAAACTGTGGTACATTTATACCATGGAATATTACACAGCAATTAGAAACAATGATATTGCAACCTTCGAAGGTAAATGGATGGCTATGGAAGAGATCATGATGAGTAAAATCAGCTTAACCCAGAGATCTAAGGGTCGAATGTCTCCACTCATCTGTGGAGGTGGGGACTAGACCCTGGACAATGAGAAAGTTGGTCTAGTAGCATGAGTTAAATCCAGATAAGATGTAATGCTTTACAATCTAATACTTTTTTTAGAGTTCTAGTGGAAAGGGGAAGGGAAGGATAAGGGAGGGTAATTGGGGGGGTACTCCTGGGGATAAATGCAATATACAGAATATATACACATTTTATATTATTTTGTTAAAATCTTGTAAGGTTGCTCAAAAATAAAATAAAAAAAGAAATGCATATAAAATAGCAATATGATGTGCATTTGTTCTTAAACCAGAATTACCCCCACATCACCCCTACTCATCTCTTGATTCCTCTATATTTCATCCGGACAAAAGATATAGATGCTTAGATTGTGAATTTTCCAGAATCAAATGATTGCAGAAGTATTCTTTGGATTCTTGGGTGGGTAAGGAGTACGCTGCTTTGTTGAGTGGCTGCCTAGATCCCTCCCTATCCTCCCTCCCCCTCTCTCCCCACCTATATATAATCCTCCCACATACACATATCTGTGGTTTCCCTAGATTATGTGTTGCTACGCCTTTGCGGGGTCTGATACATGAGCTTGACTACCTTTCACCCAAGCCTGGGTTCTGCTGTAGCCTCCACAAATGAGGGAAAACATTCGACCCTTGACTCTCTGAGTTTGGCTAACTTCCCTCAGCATGATTTTCTTCATTGTTAACAAAGTTCCCAAGTGATTTTTTTCTAAAGTATTTTTATTCTGTATGTATAAATATACATTATGATGTTAGAAGATACATGTAGATTAAATCAAATTGTCTGTAATGGAACAAATAAACCCATCATCTCACATAATTTTTTTTGTTGTTTACTTTTGCTTTTGTGGAAAGAGCAGTTTAGATCCACTAACTTGGCAGGAATCCCAAATTCAGTATAATTTTTGGTTTTACCCACAGTTGTCATGAGATACATGACATCTCTAGATTTATTATCTGAAACTTTGTATCCTCTCACCTACCTCACTTCCACCACCCTCCCCCAGTCCACCACTGGTAATTACTGTTTTATTTTCTATCTGTATTGCATTTTTTTTAGATTCCACATACTAGAAAAATCTCACAATCTTTTACTTTCTGCATCTGGCTTATTTCATTTTTCAGTTAGCGTAATGTTCTCCATTTCATCCACATTGTGGCAAATGGAAACATTTCCCTTTTAAAGACTGAATAATATTCCATTATTCATAAGCAGTGCAGTTTCTTTATTCTTGTGTGACACTTAGGTTGCTGTTGTATCTTGATTTTCATTTATAATGCTATCATAACCTTAGGTGTATAAATGACTTTTGAGACAAAGATTTCATTTCCATTTAGTCTATGCTGTGAGTAGGAGTTGTTGGGTCACAAGGTTCTATTTTTAATTTTTTTAGAAAGTGTTATACTGGTTCCCTTGGTGACTGCACCAACCTACTTTTCTCCATGCCCTTATCAATACTTGTGATTTCTTGGCTATCCTGCCATATGTAAAGGAATATCTTGTACTGGTTTTGATTTGCATTAGTGATATTAAATAGCTTGTCCTGTCCCTAGTGGCCATTTTTAAGTCTTCTATGGAGAAATGTCTATTTAAGTTGTTTGCCCATTTGTAAATCATGTTTTATATTTTCTTCCTTATGAGTCTTATCAGTTTTATATATATATATATATATTTCCAGTACTAACCCCTTATTAGATGTATGGTTTTCAGTTCTTACTTCATTGAGTATCATTTCAATGTATTCATTGTTTTCTTTGCTGTACTTGAAGCTTTTTAGTTTGATGTAGTCCCATCTACTTTTGCTTTTATAACCAGAGCTTTTGGTGCATTATAGAAGAAATCATTTCCAAGGCCAATGATCAGATTTTCGTCTCTGTTCTTGTCTAGGCGTTTGATAGTTTCAGATCTTACATGTAGGACTTTTATTTATTTTCAGTTGTTATTATATATGGTTTAAGATAAAGGTCTCATTTTATCCTTTTGTTACGGAAATAGTTTTCCCAAGACCATCTACTTGGTAAACTTCCTGCTTGTGTCTTCTTGGTGCCCTTATTGAAGACCAATTGGCTACATAGGCTTGAATTAGTTTCTGGGTGCTCTTTCCTCTAATAGTTTTCATGGCAATGCATGGACTTACAAGGGTAGAGGCATTGTGCTTGGGTCTGCCTCTCCTTCAGAAGGCAGAGTTCTTCTTAGCTCCTGGAGATGACTGGGTTCTGAAAGACACGTGAAGCTGAAGTCAAAATTAACATCCTGCCAATTTCCTAGATGACTTGAGCTTGTCATCCAGTTTGATGGACTAGAGCTTTATGGATAGAAATGTGCAGCTATTCTCACAAGATGATGAAAATCAGTTGGAAGTTTGCTTTGCCATCGTGAAACTAAAATCAGAAAAATTATATGCATCGTCTATGAAATGCAATGCGTTCCTCACCATGAGAAAAAGTCTCACTTGTGGGAAATATTAGAAGCCTGGTTGCAAAATCCTGTTCTGATCTCTCTGATAGAGAACAAGACACAAAACACTGGAAATGTGCCCTTTAGGAACAGGACCTTCAATAGCCCTCTCAGTTTTGCTTTATAATAATTATCTCTTTTCTTGCATTGTATGACTTACCCTTTACATCTTCATAATTTGGTCTTTATACATGTTAATGCATTTATAACTGCTACATCTAAATTTTGCTAACTGGAGGCTCTTCCTGTCTCTCTCAGTATGTAAAGATACTTAGGCTTAGTCTAAATCTACTTCCTAATTGTTGGAAAAACTTCATTCAAACTTCATAGTATAAGCTAAACACTCCAACATTGAGTTATAATTAATTTCCACAAATTAGACCTCAATAGATCAGTGCCTTACTCTAGAATTTCTATAAATTATTAAAATCTCCTCTGGACATTTCTAGTCAGAAGTTAGACTGAGAAGGAAAACTGGACAACTTGATTTAGTTGTTATATTAGTTCAAAAACTTTTCAAGATGAGTTTTTAATTAAATTTAAGACATCATCCAACTCATCTAATTAGCAATATTATTTAATACACCCATATCTTTTAATATTTCATTGTATGGAACACAGAGGAAGGAAAAGCAATTTTCTCCTCTAGTATCTATGTATTCTTAGGTAGCACTCACTATAACAAAAGTCAGATTAATAGAAGAGAAACCAATAGAAGTTTAGTAGCATGTACAGCTTCTCTACACATGAAAGATAACCCAGACAAAGGGCACATCCATACAAGTAGAAATTTAAGGACTGATTTAGCCTCCAGGTTTAAATATCATCTTCTCTAAAGTGAAGAAGCATGAGGGTAAAGCCCCAAGCAGGAACATGTACCGAGAAGTACCCTGTAAATCAGAGGTGAGATTTGTTACGCTGAGTGCCTTCTCCATTGCTAGTGATTTAGTCATCCTTCTCTTCCCAGTGCACAGGGAACACACCCTGACACACTGAGATTTCCTTTATAGATTATTTTTTTCTTATGAAAGAGCAACTCTCTAGCATTGTTTTCAGAAATAATCCTGTTCCTGCAGTTTCTTAGAATACGCAGCTCAAAATAATCTTTATTCTGAGAAAACATATTTGAGGTGGCAATTTCTGGATCCCTACTGTCATAATTTGGGGTGGTATGTTCTGAACTCCATCAGGAATTGAAAACAGAATCCATGTTTGTGATGGTATATTTTAAATACTTGATTATCTTTTCCTAAGTCTACATAACGATCATTGTTATTTAAATTACAGATTTTTTTCATAGCATGTTATGTGATTTAAAGAGTACTTTGTTTCCCCAGCTTCAAATTATGTGGAGTGGTTCCCAAATGTGTAATATGAAATGATGGAGCAAATATTTAACATTTGGTGACATGTAATTCACATTATACTTTACCTAAGTTTATTAAAATAGCCTATTAGGTAAAAAGTTTAAACAACCATTAAAAAATCCTCATCTGCAAAAGTAATTTTTGTACATTCTTCTAAGTCTAAGATGTTATGATGCATGTTGATATATACATTCATAAATGATGGTCAAAACCTGTAACATCTCCAGGAATAATTTTTGTCCTTTTTTGGCAGGGGTATGGTGGTTATATTGCATCAATGATCTTAAAGTCAGATGAAAAGCTTTTTAAATGTGGATCTGTGGTTGCACCGATCACAGACATGAAGTTGTATGGTGAGTATATCCTGCAGACTAACCTAATATAAGTATTGATTTGCAGTAAACAAACTCCCAATGCAGAGAATCTCAAATGAGCTCATTTATCATGTGTTATTAAAGCCTGTTTTGAATTGTTTACCACCTCCTTGATTCAATTGATTTTACTGGAGCATGACAATTAAATTTGAAGTGTAGAAAAAAATGATGGAATATGCTAGGTTCTAGTTTAATCTTAACTTTCTGTCTTCTTGGGTCACAGCCTCTGCTTTCTCTGAAAGATACCTTGGTATGCCATCTAAGGAAGAAAGCACTTACCAGGTAACTAATTTTAAAATAACAAAGGAAGAAAAGCAGTTTTATTCTAAAAATTAGGTCAAATTTCTTTAATAGGTAGATCTGAAGATATATACATTTGTGCTTTTCTTTTTAGGCATCCAGTGTGCTACACAACATTCATGGCTTAAAAGAAGAAAATATATTAATAATTCATGGAACTTCTGACAGTACGTATTATATTTGCTGCTACCATTTGATAGAATGTGACCTTTTACAACGGGTAACATCTTAAAACTTGCTTACAGAGCGCCTGTAAGCCTTCTGAGCAAGAGGATAGAAAGTGGGACAAGGAATCAGGTGCATAATAGAAATTGGGAAGAAAGAATTCAGGGCTAAGAGGAGCCAGTAACATCGCCCAACAAAACTTCCTGTAATGCTGGGAATATTCTGTGTGCTGTTGAACAGAATAGCCATTGCATTTTGTTTATTATGATGGAGGAACAGAAATTTTATTAGTATTTAATTTTTACCCATTTTAATTAAATAGCCTCATGTGGCTAGTGGCTGTTATTCAGTATACCTCAAATGGGAACCAACTATAAAACAGAAAGAGCACAAAAGTGCAAACACTCAGATGAGTTCTTGTGAGATCATCACTGAAGTTAAAGTAAAAGCTTCCTAAAAAAAAAAATTTGTATCTCATGTCAGTGTTTCATCACTTTAAACATGGGAGATGGATATGTTTGATATTAGAAGTAATAAATAAGTATTTATATTCACATGAAGTTTTTGAGAATTCATACTTTTATTTTCCGAGCTGATACCTCACAATAGAAGGTTGAGTATTTATAGTTCCTATTCACAGTTGAGAAAAATCAATTTCAAGAATGAAACATTTTTGCAAGGCTACCTGTCAAGTTGAGCCAAACAAGTGCAGATTGTGAATCAATATTTTCCAAATATTGAACTAGTTTTTGCTAGCCCACCATACTCTGCCTCAGTATTTTTAGCCAATTTCTTTTAAAAAATCATTAAAAAGGTCTTATAACAAAGATTGTAGAGTACACCATTTCTCCAAATTAACTTTCAGGCATTTGAAGTTATGGTTAGATCAGAGCTTAGATCAGTGTGTGTGTGTGTGTGAGTGTGTGTGTGTGTGTGTGTGTGTGTGTGTCTGTGTGCGCACGTGCGCACACGCGCTCATGTGTGTGTGCATATGTATGAAAATGTGGGGACAGACAAATAGCCCTGAGAGGGACTTCTATATAATGTGTGTGGCTACTCCCACTCAAGGAGGCAAAGTCAGGCTCCTTGCTTCCTTTAAGATGGGTTGCTTTTAGTGATGTGCTTCGAAAGTATTATATAGCAAAGGAAAGAAAGAGAAAGTTCAATGTAAAAACTTGTCCTCCAAAGCATCAGCCAGGGGTTAAGTTTCACAACAGTGATAAGCTGCGATCACCATAGGTACATTGTACATGATGTCATGAGAGTGACACTCCACCTATGTAGTTCAGTAGCCAGGAACTACAACCACAGTTTAACCCTAAGAAAAATATCAGAAAATTCAATGGTGGATTCTACCACACACCTGACCACTACTCAGAACAGTAGCAGTCATCAAAATTAGAGGAAGCCTGAGAATCTCTCATAGATCAGAGGATACTAAGGGGAAAGGATATATAAAGTATATATAAAGGATATATAAAGTAGAATCATGGATGGGACTCTGGAATAGCAAAAAACTGTCAGAGAAATAGGTTTAGCTAATGGTAATACTCTGATACTAGTTTCTTTTTCATGACAAAGGTCTCATAATAATGTAAGCCATTGGGGCTGGAGAGGTGGCTTGGAGGTTGGGTTGCTTGCCTGGCACGTGCAAGGACCCACGTTCAAGCCCCAGCACAACTAAGTGTTGGAGAAATGAAGGCCAGATGAATAAATACATAGAATTGATTCTCTCTTTCTCTCCCTCTATCCCTCTCTCTTTAAAAATAATAATAATAATGTAAGCCACTAACACTGGAGAAACTGGGTGAGGGATATATAGGAATTCTTTGTACATTTTTTCACAACTTTTTCTGAACATCTAAAACTGTTATAAATTGAAAGTCTGTTCGTACAGAGATTTAAATTATACAATTCTAGGGTTGGATAAAATATACTATAAAGTTTTTGAAGGATGTTAGAGTTTTATTTAAGGTATTAAGACTGAATATGCATTAATGGTGGTGATAGTTGTTAGCACTTATTAAGTACTGTGTTAGAAAATGTGCTAAAAGCATTTAGTAGTATCTTATTCATTCTGCACAAAAATGCTGTACAGTGGGCCTCACTACTTTCTTATTTAACAAATTGGATAAATAAATATTTAAAAAGGCATAAATTATTAGTAGAAAAAAGTTCAAATCCCAGGAACTGAAGTTCTTTTTACCATACACTGCATCCTGCCATGTGAACAAAATATGTTCAAAGTTAAGTCATTTTACCCCTAGCCATCATCTTAGAATATGCTAGTAGTCTTTCAAATTCCTCTGTCAATGATGCAGTGATTCGGTAAATCACATTCCTATGTGCCTCACCAAGTTCTGAGCCTGGGGCTTCACCTACCTGATAAAACACAGAGATTCTATGCTGGTCACTTCAGAGGAATCTCCTGAATGCTTATGCACAGGTGCCCCCAGCCTGCAGGGGCCTGGGGAGTTCTAGGTGCTCTGTCAATTACATTCTAATGCTACCACTATTAATATTATCTTGAAAGATTACAAACCAATTCACTCGGCCAGTTGGACTTTGATGTCACCATTTAGTTCTAAGAATGAGATGAATGGCAACTATCAACAGATTCTGCACTAGACACTAAGCAGCAGAAAAATCCAATTGAAAAATATATTTATGCATTTTTTTACCTTTATCCATATGAAGAAAAGATAAGGTTCATTTAAAGGATCTTCCTTATAATAAACAAACATACTCTATAAGGGACTGTTTTACCTGGCATTGCCTCTGTTAATTAACAGTCCCAGTATCTTAACATTTATTGAGAAATGTGTCCTTATTTAGAATTAACAGGGTGATTTTCCATTAAATATGAGAAAGTTTAATAAAAAGTTGCTGGAAAAGATTTTTCATATGTTGTAGAAAGATTTAAGTGATCATTTGGTATATTTTATCTTCTGCTGTACAGAATGACTATTGGGCATGTCAAACCAGAGTATTAAAGAGGATTAACTATTGATAAGGTTGCCCTGGCTTTGCAAAGACAGTTACAAAATATTAGCTTAGGAGTTATTTGAGAAATTCAAAGATATAAAGAATGAAGGAAGGAATAGCCCAGGTGGCATATGAGCAATATGCTATGCATAGAGATTTGAGTGACTGGTCCAGGATTTCAGAGCTAGTTGAGTCCACAGAGTTACCAA
Organism: Aplodontia rufa; assembly: GCA_004027875.1. Taxonomy (NCBI): domain Eukaryota; kingdom Metazoa; phylum Chordata; class Mammalia; order Rodentia; family Aplodontiidae; genus Aplodontia; species Aplodontia rufa. Next base: position 24,057 of record PVKS010009984.1, on the reverse strand, counting down.
ATTCAGAGCTACTGCACTACTTATTTCAAAGTTTTGGGTCTTATATTCAGGCAGAAGAAAGACATAAGGAAACAAGAATAACCAGTATGCTGTTTGCTAAATATTTTGCCCTTGAGTAAGATGTGTACTCTATTTTCTCAACATGGAGCATTCTGATCCAATTTAATATAATGAAGCAGAATGCCAGTATGTAACTAAGACTGGGCCCCAGTAAACATCAAAAAGAAATACAAAACTGTTGTACTATATTGGTATTTAGAAAAAGCATTCACTGTTAAAATTTTTGTAAGGTATAAAATGTAAAATTAGAAATAATAAATGATATCCCATAAACTATAACTCAATACTATCCTGTACTCTAAGTCATGACTCCAGTAGTATTGATTTATTTTTTTCATAACGTGAAACAAAAGTTTTGCCATTACATCTAACACCTTTCTAGCCTTTATAGTTAAAACCAAGTATTAGTCTTTTAATTATACAATGTATGCAAAATACTTAATCTCTTTAAAAAATAATATGAAATTTTTCTGATGTTAATAAATGTATTTCCTTAAAATGTTATAATGTAATTTCTTCCAGCAAAAGTTCATTTCCAGCATTCAGCAGAATTAATCAAGCATCTAATAAAAGCCGGAGTGAATTATACTATGCAGGTAAGTCATCTTTTCCTAAAAGTGTTGTTAGCCAGCTTTCCGTCATTATAAGTTACTTGAAATAACTTACATAGAGAAAAGTATTACACGACCGTTTGGCTCTGTTGGCTTTGAGCCGTAGAGGCAGCACATCATGGTGGGAGCACATGGGAGGGCCAAATAGATGACATTTTGAGCCAAGGAGCACAGAAAATGAGGAATGAGCTGAGGTCCCATGATTTCCTTCATAGGCACATCCCCAGTGACCTGAAAACCTTCCAATAGACCTCCCCTCTTATAGGCTTTGTCACCTCCTTAGGGTACCATCATGAGGACCAATCCTGTAAGACATGGCCTGTTAGAAAATATTCAAGATTCAAACTATTACTAATTGCCTTTTTCTAACTTCCTTTTTTACAACACTGTTTCTGCATTATTGTATTTTCTATTTACTTATTTTCAGTATTTTTTAGATAACAAAGTTTGTATTCTTTGTTTCTTTTTTTTTTCATTTTTATTCGATAAGCATGGTCTTACAACTAGGAGTGGTTCATCATCAAACAATCAAGAACAAAAGTATAATGACAGAACAAGCCATACCAGTGCTAGACCATGGTTTCCCTGCTTTGGGTTCTGTTTCACTTTATTTAAGACCCAATTTAATTGGACTTCTCGTGGAAGTTGGAGGTTCCCCTCAGATTAGATTCCCCCATACTATCTCCTTCTGGTCTCCTTGATGTCCTTCCTATTCCCTTCCCCCCTCCTTACCCCCCTCTCTACGTCCCCCAGGAACCTAAGCACAGTTCCCCATGATCATGTAAGAATTCATACATGTTGAGGTAATTGTTAGGTTAGCCATCTAACGCATTGTTTCCGCTTAAATTCTAGCTTCCACAAATGAGAGAAAACATCCAGCCCTTGAGTCTCTGAGTTTGGGATACTTCACTTAGCAAAATTTTTTCCATCTCCATCCATTTGGCTGCAAATGCCATAATATCATTTTCTCTAATAGCCAAGTAGTTTTCCATTGTATATATGTACCACAGTTTTTGGATCCATTCATCAAGTGAGGGGCATCTGGGTTGGTTCCATAATTTAGCTGTAGAAAATTGAGCTGCTATAAACATTGATGAAGCTGTATCTCTATAGTAAGCAGATTCTAGCTCTTTTGGGAAGATACCCAGGAGTGGGATAGCTGGGTCAAAAGACAGTTCCAGCCCTAATTTTTTGCGGAGTCTCCACACTGCTTTCCAGAGTGGCTGTACCAATTTCCAGTCCCACCAGCAATTTAACAGTGTTCCTCTTTTCCACAGCCCCTCCAGTACCTCTCATTGTTTGTATTCTTCATTTATGCCTCTTTGACCAAAGTGAGGTGGAATCTCAGTGATGTTTTGATTTTCATTTCTTTTATTGCTAGTAATGTAGAGCATTTTCTCATATGTTTATGAGCTTTTTGGACTTCTTCTGTTGAGAAGCTCCTTTCTAGTCCCATAACCCATTTATTAATTGGGTTATTTGTGGTTTGGGTATTTAATTTTTTGAGTTCCTTGTATATTCTGTATATTAGCCCTCTGTGTGAGGTGCAGCAGGCAAAAATTTTCTCCCATTGTGTAGTTTCTCTCTTGATACTCTTGACTAAATCCTTAGTTGTGCAAAAGTTTTTAATTTAATTGTATCCCATGCATTTATTCTTGATTTTACTGCTTGTGCCATGGGAGTCCTGTTAAGGAAGGCTGTGCCTACCCCTATATCATGTAATGTTGATCCTACTTCTTTTTCAAGCAGTTGTAGAGTTGCTGGTTTAATACCCAGATTCTTGAACCATTTTGATTTAATTTTGTGCAGGGTGAAAGGTAAGTATCCAATTTCAGTTGTCTACATATGGCTGTCCAATTCGTCCACCATCATTTGTTGAATAGGCTATCATTCTTCCACACTATGCTTTTCCAGTCTTTATCAAATATCAGAGAGTTAAAAGTATGAGGGTTCCCCTCAGAATCCTCTATTCTATTCCATTAGTCTTCCATTCTGTTTTGGTACCAATACCATGCTGTTTTTGTTACTGTAGCCTTGTAGTATAATTTTAGGTCAGGAATTGAGATGCCTCCTGCCTCCTCCTTCTTGCTGAGTAATATTTTAGCTATTCTGGGTCCTCTGTTATTCAATACAAATTTGAGTATTGCTTTTTCTATATCCGTGAAGAATGATGGGGAGTGCGTTAAATCTGCATAGGGCTTTGCGTAGAATGGCCATTTTTATTATATTCTGCCTAACCATGAGCATGGAATGTTTTTCCATCTACTCAGGTCTTCTGTAATTTCTTTTTGTAGAGTTTGATAGTTTTCATTGTAGACATCCTTAATATCCTTTGTAAGGTTAATGCCCAAATATTTTTTTTTTTTTTGGAGGAGATGGTGAGTGGGAGAAATTTCCTGATTTCTTTTTCTGTGGATTTGTTACTGGAGTAGAGGCATGCTAGTGACTTACTGGTGTTGAACTTGTAGCCTGGCACTTTGCTGAAAATGCTTATAAGCTCTAGAAGTTTTCTGGTCAAGCTTATTGGGTCTTCTAGGTATAGAATCATGTCATCAGCAAATAGAGATAACCTGACTTCTTTTTTTCCTTTTTGAATTCCTTTGATTTCCTTCTCTTGTCTGATAGCTCTGGCAACGGTTTCAAGGACTATATTGAATAAGAGTGGTGAAAGTGGATAATCTTGTCTTGTTCCTGAATTAAGTGGAAATGCTTTCAGTCTTTCCCATTGAGAATAGTGTTTGCTACTATGGGTCTGTCATAAATGGCTCTTACATGGTTAAAATATCTTCCCTTGATCCCTATCCTCTCCAGGGTTTTGAGCATAAAATGATGTTGAATTTTATTGAAGACCTTTTCGCATCAATTGAGATGATTATATGATTTTTATTTTTAATTCTGTTTAAGTAGTGAAATACATTTATTGATTTGTGAATATTGAACCAGCCTTGTTTTCCTGGAATGAAACCCAATTGATCAGCATGTATTATCTTTTTAATGCACTTTTGGATCCGATTAGCTACAATTTTATTAAGGATTTTTGCATCTATGTTCATCAGAGAAATTGGTCTATAGTCTTCTTTTCTTGTTGAGTCTTTGTTAGATTTTGGTATGAGAGTTATATTTGCTTCATAAAAAGTGTTTGGTAGTGCTCCGACTCTTTTAATTTCATCAAAAAGCTTATAGAGGATCAGTGTTAATTCTTCTGTAAACATTTGGTAGAATTCTGCCATGAATCCATCAGGACCATGACTTATCTTTTTTGGAAGGCCTTTGATTGCTGCTTGGATTTTAGAACCTGAGATAGATTTGGTTTAGGTTTTCAATGTCTTCCAGTGTTAATCTAGGGGTGTCATATGTGGCTAAGTATCTGTTCATATCTTCCAGATTATCAAACTTGGCAGAGTATAAATTTTCAAAATAAGTTCTGATAATCACCTGGATTTTGGTTGAGTCTGTGGTGACATCTCCATTTTCATCTTTGATTTTATTTATTTGCCTCATTTCAATCTTCTTTTTGGTGAGGTTGGCAAAGGGTCTGTCGATCTTACTAATTTTTTCAAAGAACCAGCTCTTTGTTTTGTTGATACTTTGTGTTGTTGTTTTTTTATTCTCAATTTCATTGATTTCTGCTCTGATTTTAGTTATTTCCTGTCCTCTATTACCTTTTGGATTGGATTGTTCCTCTTTTTGAAGGAGTTTGAGTAAGAGCATAAGACTATTTATTTGAGCTCTTTCCAGATTTTTGATGTATGCACTCAGTGCTAAAAATTTACCTCTTAAGTATGCTTTCATGCTTTCTCAGAGGTATTGATATATCGTTTCATCATTATCATTCACTTCCAAGAATTTCTTGAGTTTTGATCTCATTTGGTCTTTTATCCATTCTTTGTTTAAAAGGGTATTATGCTGAGTAAAATCAGCTTAACCCAGAGAACCAAGGGTGGAATGTCTCCACTCATCTGTGGAGGCTGGATCTAGATCCTGGCCATTGAGAAAGGTGGTCTATTATCATGTGTTAAATCCACATAAGGTGTAATGTTATACAACCTAATACTTTTTTAGAGATACTGTGGGAAGGGTAAGGGAGGGATAAGGTTGGGTAATCGGGGGGGGGGGCACTCCTGAGGGTAAATCTAATATCCAGAATCTATATACATTTTATATTATTTTTTAAAAAACTTGTATAGTTGTTCAAAAATAAATTTCTCAATTAAAAAAGGGTATTATTCAATTTCCAAGTATTAGAGTAACTTCTATTGTTTTTTGTTGTTTTTGTTGTTGTTGATTGTTAAGACCATTGCATTGTAATCTAACAGGATACATGGGACTATATCCACTTTCTTGAATTTGTTAAGGTTAGCTCTGTGGACTAGGATATGGTCTATTTTTGAGAAGGATCCATGAGCTGCTGAGAAGAAGGTAAATTCAGCCGATTTAGGATGGAATATTCTGTAGATGTCTGTTAAGCCCAATTGATTAATAGAGATGTTCAGATTGGAGATATCTTTGTTGATATTTTGTTTCAATGATCTGTCCAATGTTGATAATGGTGTATTGAAGTCTGCCGGTATTATTATGTTGAGATCAATGAGGAGTTTAATGTCCTTGAGTGTTTTTTCCATGTATTTGGGGGAATTGTGAGTGGGGGCATAAAAGTTAATTATCATTAAGTCTTCTTGGTGAATTGTCCTTTCAGAATGATATGGTGTCCATCTTTGTCCTTCCTAAGTAGTTCTGGATCAAAATTAATTTTATCAGATATTAGGATCACTACGCCAGCTTGCTTTTTGGGGCCACAGGCCTGGTAGAAATTTTACCAACCTTTCACCTTCAGTCTGTGTCTATTTTTAAATGTGAGGTGTGTTTCCTGTAGACAACATATTCTTGGATTTTGTTTTTTGATCCAGTGAGCCAATCTGTGTCTTTTAATTGGGGCATTGAGACCATTCACATTCAGAGTTAGAATAGATATGTGAATCTGAGTCCCAGACTTTGTGATTTTTGCTGTGTTTTGCGCCATCTTGGCTTTCTATTGGTGTTCATTGTGATTATAGACTCTTGTTTAGGGGTCTAGAGAAGTATTGGTGTGTTGTTCTGAATGAAGAATGTCCTTGAGAATATTCTGTAATGTAGGGTTTGTGTTCAAGTATCTGGCTAGCTTGAATTTATCATTGAAGTATTTAATTTCTCCATCACATTTAAAGCTGAGTTTTGCAGGGTATATTATTTTTGGCTCAAAATTGTTCTCTTTCAAGGCTTGAAAAATATTGTTCCAAGCTCTTCTGGCCTTCATTGTCTAGTCTGAAAAATCCATAGTGATTCTGATTGGTCTGCCTCTGAACATGACTTGGGGCTTCTCCCTAGCTGCTTTTAGAATTCCTTCTTTAGTTTCTCTGTTAATCATTTTATATATGATAAGTCTTGGTGAATTTCTGATGTGGTTAGGTCTGTTTGGTGTTCCATAGGGGTCTTGGGTTTGGTAATTTGGATCAATCCTGATATGATGAAAGTTTTCCTTGATAATTTCACTTAATATGTTTTTTTTTTATCTTTGGAGGATCTTTATTCTGCGTGCTGTATGCATATAACAGAGTCAGAAAGCCTGATTTTAACAGAGGAGGGAACAATCTGTGTGGAAGGTGAGCACTGCCCACGATTTGGTGACAGTCCCCAGGCCTGGTCTCCCTGCCTCCAGTTCACAGGATCACCTGGGACACACTTGCCCTCTTTGGTTTTTCTCTCTTACACAGGACTTAATTTCTAATGGCCTGGTGCCCTTTTCTGCCTAGTTGCACTATAACTGACCCCTCACACTTAATGTGTGGCTGATGGGGACATCGGCTTACCTCCCAGAGCTGTTCCTCTCCTCTCTGCTGGTGCCACCGGCCATGTTTCAGCCTCACCCTTTCCTTTGTCTCACATGTCAATCCCTTGCTAAGTTCTAGGGATCCCATTTCCATGGGAACTTTGACATGCCTCCTGTTTGTTGTTTGATGCTTTCTTCCAGTCCAAATACTCTCAGGTTGTTTCTTCTCATCTCATCAAATATTACTTGGAAGTTCTGGTCAGGTACGATAAGTTTCTTTTCTTGTCTGTCCTCCTTTAACTCGACATTGCTCTTCATTTTTAATGGGGGTACTCAGTGCTATGAATTTTCCCCTTAGGAAAGTTTTCATGCTGTCCCAGAGGTTTTGATATGTTGTGTCTTCATTTTCATTCTCTTCCAAGAATTTTTGGATTACTTCTCTCATGTCTTCTTGGATCCATTCTTTATTTAATGGAGTATTATTCAATCTCCATGAATATGTGTGTTTTCTCTTATGATTATTACTGTTGATCACTAGGGTCATAGCATTGTGGTCTGAAAGGACACATGGGATGATGTCTACTTTTTTATATTTGCTGAGATTATCTTTATGAACCAGAATATGATCTATTTTGGAAAAGGATCCATTGCTGCAGAGAAGAAGGTGTATTCTGCTAACTTGGGATGGAAAAATTCTATAAATGTCTATTAAGTCCATTTGGTTTATGGAGTTATTTAGGCTCAACCTGTCTTCATTATCTAGTGTTCATTCTTCAAGAGCTGAGGTTCTATTTTCTGTTGAGTTTACTCCGGTGTTAGTATCTTCTAGTGAGGATTTGATCTGGTTGACAGTATTTTTTAATTCTGATAGCTCTGCTATATCTCTCTTCAGGATGTCTAATTCTTTATAAATATGGTTTTTCATTTCATGGAATTTTTCCCTTACTTCCTTATGAAAGTTGTCTCTCATTACCTGAAACTGCTCTCTGATCTCATTCCTTAATTCTTCTTTCGACTCCTTGATTGAGTTACTGATCATAATGTTGATATATTTTTATGGGTTTTCATCTAGGACCCCTGCCATGGAGTCCTTGGATGGAGAGCTGTGAGGGTGAGGATGGGAGTAATTTCCTCATTTTCAGATACAGGGAATGTGGCTTGAAGACTGTGTTAGTTACTGTTGTAAGGGTTATTAGAGCTTCTTTATTGGGCTGAGGTGCTACTTGGGAAGCACAGCTTAATGGCTTCCAGTCCAGTCAATGAATGTGAGCCTATAGGTGCATATGCTGAACAGTTCGAAGTAAAACAGATATAATTGTGCTTAGCACCTTTAGGAGCAGTTTTCTTCCATGAGAGCTCTCACATATATTAAGATAGCCAGAAAATACCCATTTTGAAGAATGACCTTCCTCTGTAGGTGGGGGGAAGTATAATCTAGAAATCCAAGGAAGTGGGGAAGGGAAGTAGTATAGAGCTTCTGATTTAGAAAAAAGAACTGAGTGTGTTAGCATGGATTCAGCTATTCAATTAGGAATAAGGAAAAGATAAAAATGGGATGTGAGTAGGTTAGAGGCTTTGAGTAAGGAAGATAGAGAACAGCATATAGTTTAGGAATTGAGGGAGTACAAGGGAGAAGAGGTTAATTTGAGGTGTGGTTTGTTTCAATCCAAGAACATTAAGAGCTAGTTTGCTAACTTGACCAGTTGTGGACAGTGAGAAGTTGAAGGAGGTATAGGATCTGCTGAAGAGAGAAAGAACAAGAAAGAAAGAGAAAGGAAACAAAAGAGAAAAAAAGAAAATAAAAGAATAAATTAAAGAAAAAATGGAATAAAGAAAAAAATGGACCCTAGGGAAAACAGAGATAGCAATGGTAAAATATAGGAGGAGTGAAAGAGATATTAATAAGATTTGGGAGATCACATAAGGGTAGAAGCACATGTAGGTAAAATAAGGAGGTCAAACACAGTATACTTCTGATACTAAATGAGCTGACCAGAATCCCTCGTTTCAGGAGGGAGGAGAAGGAAATGAACAAACGCACAAAGACAAAAACTAAAACAAACAGGAACAGAAAAAAGAGAATAAAAATAAAAAATAAAAAAAGAAGAGCGAAAAAATCCAGAAAACAAAAGAAAAAAAAATAAAAATAGCTAGTATTTTTATATGTCCATGAACTGATAAATTGTTCCCGCTAATGCACCAATACTCATTGAGAGCAGGAGAAAAACAGAAGGCACGAAAGAAAAAAAAATGTGTATATGTATGCAAAATCACATATAAAGTAAAAATTTCTTAATGAAAACTTAGAACTATAGACAGTAAAGGCATCTGTGTGTCCTTTGGGAGGAGATGATCACTTTCCTTCTGGGTTTCTATATGAATGTCTCAGTCTGTTTTTACGTGATCTCACAAAGAGGACTGGGGTTGTCTTCAGACTCCTGGGATTTGTAGGAAGGGCTTCCAATGGAGAGGACTGGTTCTGGTAAGCCCTGAAGTTTTCCAGCCTCCCGGGGGAGCTGAAGCCAGAGGACTTAATGAGCGGGGAGTATAGATGATTTCTGTCCTCCCTCTACTGGGAGATGCATACACTGCCTCTTGTGGCAGAAGACTCAGAGCCTTTAACTTGTCATGTGATCCTTCTGGCTGAGGGGAGTGGACAGGGCAGGGAATTGCTCCCCTTCATTCCACAAACGGAAGACCCCCTAAGCAAGGTGGAGCCCAGGCATGGCCAGGGCCTTCCCTTCTGGGATGAGACTGAAGCCCGAAGCCATATCCTGATGCAGTTTTCATAGGCTGCTCTAAATAGCCAGAGAGAACTGTCTCCTGGGGCTTGGAATGGCAGCCCAGCTATCCCTCCAAACAGCCTGTTCCCTGGGCACTTCAGAGGGCCTCTTCCCAGCACAGCTCTCCCCCACAACCCCTGCAGTGTATAAGCTGGTTGGGTGTCTGCAAATGGGCTGGCCCTGCTCTGTTTTCATAAAGCACAGGATCCCAGCAGCAATGGGGTCGCTGACTCTGATCACCTCCACAGCTGCCACGGCAGCCGCTCACAGCCTGCCCTGCTGGCGGAATGTAAACAAACAAAGCCAAACTTCTGTGTCCCTGGCAGGATAGATAAAACCCCTCTTTTTATCCACGCTCTGTTCAGTTCCACCACTGCTCGCTGGCCTGCCCACTTGCTGCTGGCCATTCGCCTCGCCATGCACTGGCGGAAGGTAAAAAAAGTCTACCCGCTTCGTTCCTGGCGGGATGGATAAAATCCCTTTTTTTTCTGCACACAAAACTCCCAGGACTCAGCTCCTCAAAAAAATCTTTGCAAACAAGCACTGGAAGTTCATAGATATATTCCCCAGAATGCACCTCGAAAAACTGAAGATAAACTGGGTCTTTCCCCTCCAGACTCGGAGCCACAGGAAAAGCTGCCTCCTTGAGTTCGCCGCCTTCCTCCAGCTCCCCCTCTTTGGTTTTTATTACACTGAAAATGTGGATTGCTTTGTGCTTCAGAGGTGAATTGCATAAACCCACTTAGAAATGATTTTCCTCCTCAGATTTTTTTAACTACTGTTATGATTGAATGTTTTGAAAAGTACTTTTCTACTCCCTCTGCCCCTTTCATCTTTTCTTCACTTTCTGTCCTTCTTCTCATAAAAAAAAGTGGGAGAGAAAAGGAAAATGAATGACTATAAAAGAAATCATGCTGAGTGAATTCAGCCGAACCCAGAGAAGCAAGGGCCAAATGTCTTCACTCATCTGTGGAGGCTGGAGCTAGACCCTGACCACTGTGAAAGGCAGTCAACTCTCATGTATTAAACCCTGAAAAGGAGTAGTGACACACAACCTAAGGCATTCATAGAGATGTAGTGAGAAGGAGAGGGGAAGGGAAAAGGACAAGGGTGTGTAATTGGGGGGGGGGTCTCGGGGGTAAATCTAATTATCAGAATATAAATATATTGTTTCATTGGAAAAATAAAAAATAAATTTAAAAAAGTGGGAGAGAAAAGAATGGGGGAAACATTATAAGCAAGAGAACAAGATAAAATTCTATTTCCAATTCCAATTATAGCTACACATTCACGCATTTAATAAATATTTATCCAGGATCAAGGACATACTGTAATAATGGTCACTGTGCTAGATAGGTAACAAATCCTACATTATGGTATCAAAAAACTTTCAGCCTGATGGAGGAGTCATAGGAGAAAAGTAATTTTAGTTTCTCAGCATCTGGAAGAACTGATTGTGTTAGTCAAGTTTCTGTTGCTATGACAAAACCTCTTAAATAATCACACGATAAGGAGGGAGATTGACTTTGGTGCATGGCATCAGAGGCTCCAGTGCAAGTTTGTTTGGCCTGGGATGGCACAGTGCATCATGGTGGGTTTGTTCACCTCATAGTACCTAGGAAGCAAAGAGAGAGAATGGCAGATCTGGGGTCTGACTATTCTCTGCAAAGGGCATGCCCCGGTAACTGAATGTCCTTCTATGAGGCTACACCTTGTAATGTTTACAGCACCTCCCAAGTACCACCTGATAGGCATGAAGCTGTAACACAAGGGCCTTTGTGGTGCGTTTCAGATTCAACCTGTAGCATTTCACCCCTGGTCCCCAAAGTCTCATGTCTTCCACATGATGCAAAATAAATTCAATACACGGAATAGAAAAAGAAAAAGGAGGTTAGAATACAAGCAGAAACAGTATGATAGATGGCTAACCTAATAATTACCTCATCATGTGTGATTTTTTACACGATCATGGGGAACCTTGCCCAGGTTCCTGGAGGACATAGGGAGGGGAGTAGGGAGGGGGGAGGGGAATAGGAAGGACATCAAGGAGACCAGAAGGAGGTAGCGTGGGGGAATCTAATCAGAGGAGAACCTCCGACCTCCAGGAGAAGTCCAATTAACTTGAGGCTTAAGTAGGGGGAAACATGGAACCATGGGAAACCCAAGGGAGGGAAACCATGGTCTGGCACCAGTCTTAGCTTGTTCTATCATTACACTTTTGTTCTTGATTGTTTGACAATGAACCCCTCCTAATTGTAAGACCATGTTTATCGAATAAAAATTTAAAAATAAATAAATAAATATCTTATGCCGTAAAAAAAAAAAGAATGAATGACTTTGCCATGAAAATCAAAGGATGATCAGTGGAGGAAAAGAAGAAAGAGATGGAAGACAGCGATGGAGGAGGGAAGTGTTGGGGAGTGATATTGTCAAAATTATATTGTTATAGTATGTACATGCACAGATATGTTACAACAAATCCCATCATAATGTACAATTATGTACAACTGTAATGTACCAGTAAATAAAAATGTGGAAAAATATGAAAAAAAGAAAATGAATAAGGAGGAAATGGACCAAACCAAGACTGAAGTCCAGCAGGGCAGACATTAAACACTGTAGCTCCACATCCAGCATCTAGAGTACACCGTGCCATGATGTGTGCTCTCACAGGCTTGGGCTGCCCTCTCTTTGTCCAACAAACCTTAATTTAAATGCAGAAGGCATATTTAGTCCCACCTGTTGATATACATGATCACAATCTTTTTTTTAAAACTTAGCTTAAAGAACTCAAAATTGTTATTAAGTCAAATTTTGGTTAGAAATTATGATATTTCCTTTCTTCTTTCCTTCCTTCCTTCCTTCCTACCTACCTACCTACCTGCCTGCCTGCCTGGCTGCCTTCCCTCCCTCTCTTCTTTCCTTGGCTATACTGAGGATCAAATCCAGAGCCATACACATGATAGGCTACCCTTCTGCCACTGAGCCACTGAGCTATGTCCCCAACCTCTAGTTAGATATTATTTTTCCAAGTCCCTATGCCAGAGGAGAAAAAGAAAATAAAAAAATGAATGCTGAGGGTAAAAGCTGTTTTGGTAATTCGAAATCATCTTCCCCTCAATGTCTTAGGTCTATCCAGATGAAGGTCATAATGTATCTGAGAAGAGCAAGTATCATCTTTACAGCACAATCCTCAGATTCTTCAGTGATTGTTTAAAGGAAGAAATATCTGTGTTACCACAGGAACCAGAAGAAGATGAATAATGGACCCTATTTATACAAAACTGAAGGGGATACTGAGGCTCAATGAAACCTAACCAAGAGACTGTCATATTGTAGATGCTCAGAATTTCAAGGGCAGCTTAAGGAGATGACATTGGAACAGCACACTCAAGAGACAATGAACTAGAATTTGAAGACCGAAGTCCAAGTCTACTGTGTTGCCAAGGGTGCAGAATCTGTTGCTTTGTAAAAGGAAAGTCAAAGGGTTGGTTTCCTGGGAGAAATTAGTTTTACATTAAAGTAGGAATAGTGCATGTTTTCTTCTGTTATCCCCGTTTGTTCTGTAACTAGTCTCGCTCATTTTGATTTCAATAGCCACCATCCTCTTTGCACATAATGCACAACTTATCTTCAGTACTACAGTCCCTGATCTCTGATGGCTGAGCTGCAATCTAACACTTTCCTGTACCTTTACAATAAGTGCAATTCTCTCATTGTCTATTATTATGCTTAAGAAAATATTCAGTTAATAAAAGCAGAGTATTTTATGTAATTTCTGTTTTATAAAAACATTATTATGAGTCACAGGACATGTAGGAATATGGATTTCAGCACCTTCCAAAGTTCAGCCAGTTATCAGTAGATACAATATCTTTAAATCAGCACACGAGTATATGTCTCGCAATATGTATACACACGTGTGCATATACAGTGAATCTATCTTTATGTGTTATTCATGCTACCAAGGGTAAACTTTTGATGAATTAGAAAAGATGCTCTTTTACAGGCTATAATGGATGCTTTGTTTAATGAGCCAAATATGATGAAACATTTTTTCCAATTCAAATTCTAGCTATTGCTTTCCTATAAATGCTTGGGTTGTGTTTGTTATTGTTTTTAGTGGTTAATAGTTTTCTAGTTGCAATTTAATTTTTTGAATATGATACCTTGTCACATGTAAATTAGATACTTAAATATTAAATTATAGTTTCTGATAAAGAAATTTTATTAACAATGCAATGCCACGGAGTGCTATTTTGCTCTTTTGGTGGAAAAGGCTTCTTTTTAAAACACTGGGTACTTTTACTTCCCTTCTCAGTGCAGAATCAATTCTCATTTTCAAGGTAAAAGTAAAGATCTGGATTATTTCATTTTCCAGTTTCTATTTAGTATTCCATGACTGCCCAATTCATCCATTACTATTTAATTGAAATCCTTCTGGTGAGAATCAGAAATGAAATATTTTTTATTCATTGGCCAAAAAGTTCACAAACAGCAGTGTTTGCTATTGAATTTGAATCAAAGGCACAAAATGCATCAATTCCTGTGTTCTGTTGATTTGCAGCAGTGAGTAGCAGCAGAGTATAAAATAAACTGGACTATATAGAGTGCATACAAGTCATGAGGAAATTAACAGTGGCGACTGAAGTGAAAGAGCATCCTCACTGTACACAGGGGTCATGCAGAAGATGTCTACAAGTATAACCAAGCTTTGTAAGACAGAAAAATCCAGACAGTATGCTGTGTTTTCATGGTTAGAATAAAAAGTTCTTAGACTGAAATATCATGATATCAGAGCACCAGGAGGAAATTTTAAAATGACAGGAATCTCTCAGTCATGCTTCTGTTTTGTCAGAGGATCAACCTTAAAATCCTGGGTGCTTAGAAATATGTGAATCACTGATTGGGTCTTCCATTTTGCTTCCAGATACTTTGGAATTATGTCTTCACTGCTCCATTAGATTCAATTTAAAATGGGAAAGGCTCTCTCTTCTGAAAGACCCATTTTAGGTGTTTTTCAAGAATAGTAAACACATTTTTTAACAAAATAAGTTGTAATGTTTAAAAGGAAAGTTTTGCCTATTTTATTAAGATGGAAATTTCTTTTAAGGCTAATTTGAAGTCCAACTGAAGCTTTTTAATCAATATTTTAAATTTCAACCACTAGAGTTTTTTATGATGCAAATTATTATGTTGTCTGAAAGATGTGGTTTTATTGAATGTCTATTTGAGTAACATTTAAAAAGTATTGACCTTTTACTGTTCACCATTTCTCGTTTTATTATTATTATCAATGTTTATCTATTTTTCAATTAATTTAATACAGTTTGTAATGTGAAAGACATTTGTCTGAGACCCACTTTCACGCTAAAAGCTAAATAGATCTCAAATGAAAACAACTGTTTAGTAGGAAGGTGAAAGTTTTTATCTTTGTGGTTCTTTGAGTTTTAATAACTGGTCCATTCTAGATAAAGAAAATGTTTACCAACACATATTCACTGGTTATCAAAGAGTTCATGTAACTGGACTTTCCCTTTAACATTTGCCCTGGTCATAATTCCACTGTTCCAAACATATTTATTAACTCTGTGTATGTCCTGGACAGCAACCTTTCAAAGTGTTATTTTTCTTTAAAGAAACAATTAAGTAAAAAATTCGGTAGCAAAATAGGTAAACAAAATTAACTCATCCACACAGATAAACATAGCTTTGATGCTATTTTGAAAGACAAAAATGTTTTTTCACTTTGGTTCCATTAGGAAGATGGTCAACTCAAGTCTTAGAGACTAAGAAAACTATGGTGATCTATTGGGTGTTTTTGAAGAATTGAAGATTGGGAATATTCCTCAAATGAATCATTTTTACTTCTGTTATCACAGAAATACCTCTGAGGGTCTTACATAAGTCATTTGTGGATCTACTAAGCGATTACCTAAGCTTTGGTCCTTAACCTACAGAGAATCACTTAAGCCGTTGCCCTTCCTGTGGGGAGCTTTAAAAGGATTTACCTGGAAATGAACTTCTAATAAGTCTCCAGGCTCATCAAAGACACATGGCTTCTACAAGAAATCACGTTTAAAATACTTCTTGTACCTCCTCACATGCTCTGGCCACCTAATCTGGCAGCAATAAGCTTTACATAAGTATATTCTGACCTCTCGGGAGTGCTGTGACTGTCACTGTCCTGGGTTCAATCTCTATTACCAAAATATTACCAAAATATTAATAATAATCCACATTCTCATCGTTCTTCTCTGTGAAACTCCTGAAATAAGGAAATATTTAACTCAGGTTCATCCCATCTGAAAAGGATTCTAAATATCTAAATATAGAGTTCTAGGTATTATTTTTAGAATGATTTGAAGACTTTGCTACTAAAAGGAAAAGAATAACCCAGTATACTGCTGTGGTAGATTGTAGTTACAAAAATGAATTCCCCATATCAAGAGGACATAGAAAATATTAAAACATGTTTTCTTTCTCTGTTGAAGATACATAGGAATTATTGCTATCCATGAATACTTTTGTTCCAGCGACCATGAGAAATCTTAGTAAATTCTCTTACTCAGAGATTATGACAAGGACATTCCAAAATCATTCCAGGAGGTATCCATATGCTGCAAGAAGAATTTTATTGCTCAAAATGCCCTCATTTCTAAAAATGAAAATCTCATGCAATCTTTAAATGCTGCACATCTAGAAAATATATAGCAGCATTTAGAGCCGTAGCAGGCATCTACAAACCTATTTGCAATCTGACTTAAGACAATTTTATTACCTTACATTTTTTTCTAACACTATTGGAAATAAGATTTGATTTACTACTGATCAGATTTGCTAACAATTTTATTTCTTTTGGCAATATTCTGGTGATTGTTAGCAGAGATTTTTTGAATTAAAAAAATTCTTCTTTCATCAAAGACAAGGCAAATAGATTTTTTAAGGGAAACAAGTCATATGAAAGTATAATTTTGATCATTTTCTGTCCGATTTTCAGTTATGTTTATGATTATTTACTGTAAACATCACCAATCTTTAATGCAGAAGCTCATTCACTAGGAAAGTCTTTGTTCTGTTACAAAACCTGTCCACGTATGTCAGACAGGCCCTCATTTTCATTGAGATATATTTGACCTGAGTGAAGTTTAAGAGAAGAGAATTCTAACCTGCCAATAGCATCAAAGAAATGAATCTCACATTTGTTGTATACTTAGGGTTTTTATCACATCATTTCAACTAATCCTCAAACCAAACATGTGGCCTAGATGGTATAGGAAGAAATCAAGATTCAGAAGTCAAACAAGTTTCTATCAGTGTCATGCAACATGTAAATGACAGAGCCAGAATATGAAGTGAGACAGAAATGATCTCCAGGCTTTCACATGCTATAATCTCATGTGTACGTTTTTTAGCTGGCAAATTCCTAAAGATCATGACGTATGTCATTAGGTTGGGTTGAACATTCAAATTCTTTGGTATTTGTTCAGAGGTATCATCAGCATGCTTTTGGCTACCAGCAACTGAACACAAGATTTTAAATGGTTTAAATACTTATGACATAGTATGTGCTTGACCATCATCTGAGAGTTTTGTTAGATCTGTAGACTTCCAGGTCCTACACTGACCCTCCTGCCAGAATCAGAATCAGAATCAGAATGCTAACAGACCACCAAGTGATTTGTATGCACATTAAAATCTGAAAAGAACTGATTTGAAATAAGAAGCTTTATGGACTCATGTCACAAGAAAGCTAAAGTTCTGTGTTTCTAGGGCAGTTTAACAGATCAACAATGGAATCAAGTACTGTTCTGATCCCACCTTTCTGCTTCTTTAGCTTTGTTCTGCTGTCTGTCCCTTGAAATGTCTTCACATATCTGCTGCTGTCTCAGGCAATATCTTCTTTCATAACCTTTTATCAGAAAAGGTCATTTCCCTCACAAATCTTAAGCAGCATTGCTTTCAGATCCTTTTGTTCAGGCTTTGGTGCAAGTCCCTGTCTCTAACACAAGGGAGACTGAGAAGAGATCCACCTGAAACTGCAATATCTTCAGTGAAGGTACAATATGCTAGAAGGGTGGGAGATAGAAGTACAGTGTATGACCCAGAAGAGACAGCTCTATACTCCGTAGGGCAATAGGATCCTTAAGGCTGGCATTTCATCTACAAGCATTCCTCAAGCTGCTAAACAGAGTGTTTTATGTAAGCATTTCCCATGAAGGTGTCTTGCTTTTGATCCCTCAACATCTGCTCCACCCTCTGTTCCTGAGGGTCAACAACTCCATCCTAGTTGACATATCTAGTTTCTCCACCACTCTTCATCACTGACATATTTTCCAGTGCAGGAAGGTGTCCTGAAATTTGATTGCTGTGTTACCAGTCCCATTTTCCAGCCTTTATTCGCTCTAACACAATTTATGATGCTTTGATTACCTCCATATGGCTTGAATTGCTAGGCACACCGTTAATTCTCCTGATTGATGGATTGTTGAAGGTTTATACTGATGGGGAAAGAAAGGGTCTGACAAGGAAACACAGGTAACACAAGTTCCCCATTCACATATACTTTTATAGGTTGTAATTCTCATTACATTCCTACATCCATCCTTCAGGACACCATGTATGAATTTTAATGATCTGTATAGTGTAACTGAATTTTTCAAATCCTTCGGTAGAACAAATTATAAATTTCCTTGCCCAGATAAATAGAAAATTTCAGCTTCAAGGTTGTCTTCAAATCATGAAATGACATATTTTGTACCTTTTATGTGCCAGATTCTGTGTTGAATGATACAGCATTAAAATCCTTTTTTAACTATTTAATAACATATAAATGTTCAATTTCGTCCAAATGAGTATTTAAACAGGTATTCTGGTCCAACTGTTATAGTCAACAGAGTCATCATTTACTAAAAAGTATCCATCTTCAATCATGTTTTGGTTTTCATTTAGTCATTATTTTTAAAGAGAGAGGGACAGTGAGAAAGAGAGAGAATCAATTTTATTTAATTTTTCTTGTGACTTTTGTTACTCCAACACTTTTCTGCATATGCAGTACTGGGGTTCAAACGCATGATCCCATGCATGCCAGGTAAGCTCCCTAACCACTGGGCTACCACTCCAGCCCCTCATTGAGTCATTTTAATGCTCACCTAATTAAATATTCCATTCCCTTTGGCCCACCCAAATGAAATAAATAACAAAATTATTCATTTTATCCAAAAGGGCTCCATAGCCAACTTTCATTCTTATATCAATTGGTCTCTATGCAGCTTCCTATCCCACATTTAATTTCAGGAAAATTTTCAATCAAGTTCTGCTATTTATTGAGAATTATTTCTCAGTCCAAATCACCTATCACAAAGGAACATTGATACATAAAATAATATTTAGTTTAGTTAATTTTGCTTTTTGTGGTGTTAGGTTTATTCTAAGTGAATTTATCAAGAATAGAAGGAAAGAATTCATATCTTCGAAAACAAATATTTTCAGAGAGTAAAGATAAAATAACATACTGCCTCCAGCCTACCTGACTTTGGATGTCATTTGGGTTTCTACTCAGCTTGGATCCAGAACCACGGCCTCACACTTTGCATTTCCTCATTTCCCCAAACACAGGAAACCATATAATGTGTTTGCTTTTCTTTGTCCCCAGGTTGATAGCTACCTTTTTTAACTGCAAGAAGTTAAAAAGTTTTGTATATATATAACTAGTTTTACATTTTTAACACGTTTTGATAAATAAAATTTGTACACATTTATGATGTGGATGACTTGATTCACAGAGGCATTGGGGCAGTGATCAACTCAGGGTAATGGGCATATTCATCACTTTAAATTTTTATCATTTGTTTATACTAAGTACATTCAAATTTATCTCTTCCATTTTGGGATATATAATGCATTATGGGGTATTAAATTCACCCTGTTGTGTCACAGAACATCAGAATCCATTCCTTTGGTCAAAAACAACACGCTGTTAAATGGCCTCTCCTTCTCACCCCTCCTGATTTCCTCCATTGCCTGGTAGCCACTCTTCTACTCTCAACTTTTATGAGATATACTTTTAGAGTCCACTCATGTCTGAAATCATGCAGTGTTTGACTTTCTGTGACTCATTTATTTAACCCATTTCTCAGGTCCATCCATGTTATTGCAAATGATAGAATTTTATGCATTTTGTGGATGAATTGTGTTACAATGTGTATATGTACTACATTTTATTTATCCATTTATCTGTGGTGATGGACATTTAGGTTGAGCCCACAACCTAGTTGTAGTAAAATGTCCATACTTACCCAAAGTGATTTGGAGAGCCAATGAAATCCCCAAAACAATACCAATGTCATTCATCTCAAAATTAGAAAAAAAAATCTTGAAATTTGTAAGAAAGCAAAAAAGGACCCTGAGTAGCCAATACCATCATAAGTAAAAATAACAAAGGTGGAAGTATACCCACTACTACACCTCAATATATTTAAGTATTTTAGAGAGTCATTTAGACTCTCTAAACAATATTTGCAATTTTCTTTGTCCTTATTCACTTTTATGTCAAATTCAAATTCATCTGAATTATTTTGCTTTATCCTCAAGTTGCAAATCTCCATTCATTATTGTTTCATCAAATATAATTTATCATTCACCTGTACTTTTAAATTACATAATTTATATTATACCTGTTAACCAGTCAGTAATTTACTGAGTAAATAAAACTGATAGTAGTAGGAGGAACTAACATTAACTAAGTGCACAGTTTGTACCTGGACCTAGGATAAGCTTATTCATACACTATTTCAACTCTCAAATAGCTACTAGTTAAGTGTGATCACTTAACTAGTGATCAATATCAAATTTAACATGAAGAAACTGTAAATTTAACAATCTGAGTTGTCAAAGTCAATCTAAGGCACACTGGCGAGTGGAAGAAAAGAGAAAGCAATTCAGTATGTTGAGGAATTAGTCTCTATTTGTCACTGGCATGAAGTCATACTTGTCAAATGAGCACTCTTCACCTATGTCATCTGAGCTGGTGGCCTCTAAATGGCTGCCTTAGAGAAGGTTGAGGAGACACACAGTGCTAGCTTCAATTGCCCTGTCTCTGAAAAGACACATCACATCTGCTTGTAGTCAGTCCTTTCTTCAGGACAGCTCTGGACTCCATGCCTGCCAGAAAGTGGACAGGTAACTTCAGGGGAGCAAATAAAGAATTTAGTGAGCAGTAGCTGACATGGAAACCGTCTACATTTCTGAATGTCACATATTGCTCCATTGATTCCCCTAGGCAAAGAACATAAGCAACTCCAACCATAAAAATGAACCTCAATTCCTTCCAGCTCAAAGCGTAGAGTTTCTGAATGATGTAAAATAGTCTTAAAATCAAAACCATATCAACTCATTTTGACCTTTGAACTTTCAAACAATGTTTTCTGTCCTCCACACTCCTAATAAATATAAACATCAAAGGTGGAATAATCAAAATAAATAATCTTATTAGGAATGGGAAAATATTGCAAATCTGACTTCAGGGGCAGCATAGCTTTCCTAGTCACCCCCCCGCAACCCCCATCTGCCTGCACACAGAGGGGAAGCCCATATATCTTCTCAAACATCTCCCTTTACATGTCAAATGCTACTTGAAATATAGAATCATATACATTTAATATCAAGAAGTCAGCACATTTTTTATTTATTTAACTTTCAAACAAGCTTAAAGTTGATAATTAAAGTTAAATTCCTTCTAACACACCATTTTAGAATCTCTAGGTTCTTGTTTCATTTTGTTTTGTTGTTTTCAGTGCTGGAGATGGAACCAGGGCCTTGTACATGCTAAGCAAGTGATCCATCACGGAGCTCTGGCCTCATCCATTTTTAATTTTTGTTTTGATACAGAATCTCCCTAAATTGCCAAGAATGGTCCGACCCTTGCAATCCTCCTGCCTTGGCCTCCCAAGTAGTGGGATTATAGGCATGTGCCACCACAGCTGACTAAAATTTTAAGTATTTGGGGGAGGATAGCATATGTGAGCCTCTCATTCTCAACATATTTGAAGCTAATTTAGTACTATTGTAGTAAAAGAAGGTAATTCTACACCCTTAATCTGATCTTTTTGTTGATATTATATTTAAATAAATTAGTTATTAGGCATCCACTTTCTAACTATGTAAAATTTCTGAGTTCTAAAGAGACTCACATATCTAAACTATAAGAACTAATCCTTAAATTTGCTTTTCAATGAGATGTAATTCATACTATGCAATACAGCTTTTTAAAGCATACAATTCAGTAGTTTTTAAATATATCACAAAGCTCTATAAAAATTACCTCAATTTTCACATTTGCTTAAAATTTCCTAATATATAAGCTTTTGCACTCACCTTCCAGTCCTCTGTCAAATTAATTGATAAACAAAAATTCACAGAAGTCTGTTGTTTTCCAGGGTTGAACATTGCAATGGGGATACAGGTGGGTATGTATCTAAGAAGGCAAAGACTTACAAAGGTAAGATGAAAAGAGCTACGTAAGTTGTTTTGAAACAACTATTCTTGGCTAAAAGGATCAATAACAAGGGTAGCATGAGTCCAAGATAAGATGGGTGGTTGTGGGGAAGATATCCTTGAAGAAATATTTCGGGTGTATGTAACTCTGCAGAGATCTCCATGCAGGGCTGTGGTTCTTGAGGAGTCTCTGGTAATAGCATGTGTGCTGAGATCCCTTCCTTTTTCACCTCCCAGCTTTACTTATTTCTTTGTTAAGGTTTGAAGCAAATAAATAAAATTTAATTTTGACATCTCTCCTTCCACAGCCCTTGACAACCATCAATTCCCCATCTTTTTCTAAAGGTTTACCAATACTGGACTTTTAATATAAATGCAGCCATGCAATACTTGGACTTTATTAATTGGCTTCTTTCAGTTAGCATGATGTTTTCCAGGCTTTTCTATGTTTATCTATGTTTTCAAGGTTTGTTTCCTTCAGTTGCATGGCTCAGTGTTTTCCCTTTTTGTAGATATGCCACAATTCTTTATCCATTCATCAGTGGATAAAATTTATGTTTTTGCTACTTAGGGACTCAAATGAATAGCTCTGTATTAGTGCACTCTGCAAAGTGCACATTGATATGTAAGTTTATATGTGGACATATTTTCAAATGCCCTGGCTATGTGTATAGCTCAAGAGTTACTTGACCATATGTTTAACTTTTTAGGGACTGACAAGCTATTTTCAGAAGTGACTGTGGAGTTTCCCATTCCACCTGCAATGTCTGAGAGTTACAATTTCACCACATCTGGCCAACACTCGTTATTTTCCTTATTTCTTTTATCATAGTCATTCTCTCATAGATGTGAAATTTCTCATTGTGCTTTTGATTTGCATTTCCTTAGAAACCAAAGACTAAGAATATCTTTTCATTGTTCACTGGCCAAAACAATTGTTAATTTTTAATTGGATTTTCTTCATATGTGTCTTTTTTATATTCTAGGTAATAGTTTTTATCAGATACATAATTCATAATGTTTATTATTACATGAATCTTTTAATTTACTTGATAATGATTTTGAACATGAAAGTTTAATTTTGATGAATTCCAAACTTTCTGTTTATCCTTTGTCACTTAGGCTTCTGGTATCATATCTAAGATCGCATTTCCTAAAGTAAAGGTCATGAAGATATACATCTGTCTTTACTTCTATGACTTTCATAGTTTTAATTCTTATATTGGATCAGATATGATCTATTTTGAGATAAATTTGTGTATGATGTGACATCTACATGAAGATCTCTCCTTTTGTATGTTGTTAACCAGATATCTCAACACTTTTTGTTGAAAAGACTATTTCCTCTTTGAGTTCTCTTGGCCATCCTATAAATTAATTGAACTTGAGGATCTATTTCTGGTGTCTCATTTCTATTCTGTTGATCAATATGTCAACGTATGCTACTGTTTGCTATATGTCCTTCATTATTGTATTTTTTCAGTAAGTTTGGAAACTGGAAAGTGTAAGTCATTGTACTAGTAAGCTTTACATTGCTGTGTCCAAAGTATTTGACACAATTTAGAGGAGGAAATGTTTATTTTGGTTCACTGTTTCAGAGACTTTAGTGCATTGTCAGTTGACTCCAAGCTAAAACACTATGGCAGAAGGGTGTGGAGAGGAAAGCTGCTCAGCTCATGGCAGCTGGGAAGCAAAGTCGGGTGTGTGTGACAGAGATAAGATATAGACTCTAAGGACGTTCACCAGTGACCTACATCATCCAACCATACCCACCTGCTTATAGTTTCCACCTCCACCAATACTCCATTAAAATCATCAATCTGTCAAATGCATTAATCCACTGATGTGGTTAGAAACCTCATAATTTAATCACTTCCCAATAATTCCACCTTGCTGTATTGGGGACAAAGTCTTCAACCACGAGGTTTTAGGGGATATTTAAAACCTAAATCTTAACAGTTCTCAAAATATATGATTGTTTTGTCTGTTCTTCTTGGATTCCTTGAATTTTACATATGAAATTTAAGATTGATGAACTCCTAAACAAAACACAGTTAGAACTTTGACATAAGTTAAGTTGAATCAGTCGATGGTTTTGATAAATAATATTTTAGCAATACTAAACCTATTTTAAGTTTTTTTTCTTTTTTTATTAAGAGTATATAGAGATACAAGTGAGAGGGAAACATTATCAAACCATCAATGAACAATGTATATATACATAGTTATCTACGGGTAATGCCAAAACATGGATGACCACCTTGGGTTTCACCTGTTGCAGTTTCCCCTAGAAGAACTCTTG
>PVKS010009983.1:0-61876 GCA_004027875.1 Aplodontia rufa | reverse complement strand
CGGCTAGCAAGGTCGTTCTACCCGCTTCTCGCACAGGAACGCTGCGAGGAGCGACTCCTCTTCCCCCTTCCTCAGACCTGTCCTGCCGGCGCCGGGCAGCCGGTTCCCAATGTCCTGCTGGCCCCCCGGGGAACGGCTAAGGTCCCCCGAGGCCGTTCCCGCCGCTCCCCGCTCCAGAACCCAGGGCGGGGAGCTACAGTAGGCAAGGGAATTACCAGGTCTATGAGGAGATGTGGCCAGGGGGTCACAGCCTAAGCCACCTATTTACCTATTGGAACTTTTTCTTTGGTGGTAATAGGGGTCAGGGCCAGGGCCTCACCATGGGGGCAAGTGCTCCACCACTGACCTACAGCCCCAGCCTGTCTTGTTATGGGTTTTGAAAGGAGAAATGGCGGCACTCACCACCCTCTTCCTGTGAGACTAAGAGCAGGGATATGGACTGCCTGGCAGGTTCATGGACAGTCCAGCCAACCCAGCTCAGTGCTCTCCAAGGTGGGGAAGGGGCAATGGAGGAAGCTGCAGAGGACAAAGGTCAAAGGTCAGACTAGGAAGGGACTTCAAGGGGAGGGACAGCTGGGTGTTAGGCTGGTGAGCTGTGAGGTTGACTCAGGGAGCTAGATGGTGCATGCCTTCCTCTGTCCCTGCTTATGGCAAAGCCGTTAAGTTTTGGGTCTGAGCTATGTTCAGGGACCTCAGCAAGTCCCTGGGAAAATGTGTGGGCAATTCCAAGCCACACCAGGATGCAGGAAATCCCCAGCCCCTCCTGGGGACCCAGAAAGGCCAAACCTGCCCAGCTAGTGCCTGAAAGGACACCCAGGAATGTGCCAGGGCCACAGACAAACTTGCCTCTATAGACTGATCACCTGCAAAGGACTCCCAGCCCAGTCCACGCCTTCCCCCCAGGACAGGCACTACCCAGCTCCAGACTCACAGCACCCCCCCAAACTCCAGAGCACGCAGAACTGCAGCAGGACCCCAGGCCCAAACCCCTCTTCCGCCATGACCGTAGGGACCAGTTTTCAGGGCTTTCCTCTGCATTGCCCCTGCCCTTGACCCCTGACCCATGCTGCCTCCCCTCCAGGAAGCTAATGCATTGCCTGGGGGTCCCTCCACACATGGAGGCTCTATTCCCAGCTCCCTCCTGTGCCAGCCCGTGGGCACAGCCCATGATTGAGCAGACTGACCTCATTGAGACTGTGAATAGAAGCTGTCTTTCCCCACTGCTTTCAGGGCACAGCCACCAACCTGGGGCTCCCAGGAGCGAGGCATAATTTGGGAGGAAGCCTGTGTGTGCCACCCATGGGGCCCTCTGGCATAGGGTAATCAAGGGCCAGTTTCATGGCTCTGTTCAACTCCTTACTTCTAAGGAGTCACATTCCAAATGCTAGTGTGGTCCATTTGGGTTGTTGCCTGGCTACCTGCATACCAGGACATCCATCTCTCACCCCTGCCAACTCTGCCAACCAGGAGACTGCCTGTCCTGAGAATTGACCTTGAGATGCAGGTCACTTGCCCCATAAATGACCTCAGCACTGTTCACCAGCCACCAAGCAACCCAGCCTGTCCTTCCTGGGTCCTGATTGAGACATTGGCCTCAATCCCAGAGATTCAGCCCAGAGAAAGGCTGCTAATTGACTTCTGCAGCCTCTGCCAGTTTCTAACAATGTCCCCAGTGCCCAAGGTGTGACTGCCCATTGTGGGCACCAGGGTACCCTGATGGGTCCAGCACTCCTCCCACCCTTTTGCCAGGTGGTTAGACTCAGGTGTCAAGGTGTGACAAATCTATGTCCATGTCTGAGTCAATCAGAGCATCTTTAATGGGTGCAGCCACATGTGCCAGGTTTGCCAGTGCCTGTGGGTGGCAGGGGACAGAGCCAGCCCCTGTGTGTACACATGCCATTGGGTCCACTTGGGAGCCCCAGCGCTAGCTGCCTGAGCAACCTCACAGTGGACTTGGGGGCAAATCCTCCCATCCTTCACCCCGAGGGAGTCAAGGAGGCCCAGCACAAGGCCTAGCAGCCAGCACAGGCTTCTCCCCTATGCCTATGTGAGGCTCCACTCCTGTGCTTCC
This sequence comes from Aplodontia rufa, assembly GCA_004027875.1. Classification (NCBI taxonomy): domain Eukaryota; kingdom Metazoa; phylum Chordata; class Mammalia; order Rodentia; family Aplodontiidae; genus Aplodontia; species Aplodontia rufa. The sequence goes on along the minus strand of PVKS010009983.1, from coordinate 59,805 downwards.
TCTGTCCTGAAGACACCTGGGAGGCGAGCACTACCAGGCAAAGGACTTCAGTCCGCTCTGCCCTCTGGGTGGGTATGGGTGACTGAACTCCGTCCGCAGGTGTCCAAACATGTTAGGCCGTGTCAGCACAGGGGCCCAGCCAGAGTAGCTGCTGTGATTCCCAGCAGTGTGGCCTTGACCTGGGGTCACCACCCTGCAGAGAGCATTGGTTTTGACCGCCCCCGGGGCAGTAGCTCCAGTCACAAGAGGCCCAGGTGGAGGCGCTGGTGAATGGTGCCCAGGTTCTCCCAAAGTGTGGCAAAGGTGGGCCGCTCCTCGGGGCTGCCCTTCCAGCAGCGCAACATGAGTGCATAGACCTCTGCTGGGCAGGCAGCAGGACACGGCAGCCTATACCCTCGGCTGATCTGCTGCAGCGTCTCCTCATTAGACATTCCTGGGGAGGGCACCAGAAAGCGGGGTAGGAGCTGCCTTGATTCTGCCTGGAGGTCACTATGGAGACACCTGGCCCCAGCCTCCTGCAGCAGCAGCCTACCCTCCACTGAGGCAGCCTGGGGCCTGGGCCCTCCTTGGGGCAGGGTGCGCCCCCTCCTAAACCACACCCCCTCCTCTGGGTGGGAACCTCCTGAACCAGGATGGGACCCTCCCTAGACCACACCACCTTCCTTTGGATGAGCAGCACACCTTCATAGGGACACTGGCCGTAGGTGAAGATCTCGTAGAGGAGGACACCAAAGGACCAGATGTCTGACTTCTGGGAGAAGATGCGGTAGTTGGCAGCCTCTGGTGCTGTCCACTTAACAGGGATATTGAAGCCACTGCTTGGGGAGTAGACATCGTCCTGGGGATGAGAGGAGGCCAGTAGTGGGGCAGTCGATGCAGTACTCTCCCCCTCCCACAGGCTCAGGAGTCCAGAGCCCCCACCAACCTTAAGCAGCCGGGCCAGGCCAAAGTCAGCCACCTTGCAAGAGAGGTCATCACCCACAAGCACGTTCCTGGCAGCCAAGTCCCGGTGGACCATGCGATGCTCCTCCAGGTAGCTCATGCCTTCAGCTACTTGGCAGGTGAAGCTCAGCAGGAAGGGCAGGCTCAGGGCCTGGCCCTCAGGGCCTGCAGGGGGAGAAGGGCTGTGGCCTCATGCCAAGGCTAGAGGGCATGAACCCATGTGGGCATGGAGCTGGCCAGGCAGGCAGGCTCCTGCACAGACCTCTCTGCCCCTCTAGGCCCCAGTCTCCTCTAAGGAGGCGTGAGAACAGCCCTCTAAGGCCAATGTGGGCAGTGAGCAGGACAGGAAGAGCAGGTCCTGTGGCCTCCATGTGACTGCTCAGTGCAAGCTGCTTCCTGGCCACTGGCTCAAACTCCTAAGACAGGGCAGAATCAGAGGAGACTCAGGGGATGGGCTGGGTCACCTTATTCAGAGCCTCATCACCCACGTGGGCCCCCGCGTTCCCTTTGGACCCCAGCCCTAGCCTTGGGAAGACACATCTCTGACTGTCCCTCATCAAATTCTAGGCCCAAGCCAGGTCCTGGCCCCTACCCCACTGTTGGCCAGAGGCCCAATAGGATCCAATGTCTGCCCTCTGGGCCATACATGTCCAATAAAAAAAAGGGCCCCAGGGAGATTCCCCCATACAGAGGGGAGGTCACTGTCCCCACCCAACCAGGAGGGTCTGCGGCTGGGTGGCAGGGTGGCAGGGGGTACTCACTGCCCAGGTAGGCCTGCAGGTTGCCCTTGCGCATGAGCTCCGTGACGATGTACACGGGCTCTCCATCAGAGCACACTGCGTGCAGCCGGATGAGCCTCTTGTGCCGCAGGGTCTTCAGTGCCTTGATCTCCTTGGCGAGGTCACCCACCTTCACATTGGCTGCAGGAGAGGATGCTGCGCCAGGACTGCCCATACCACTCCCAGTACTGCCCCCTCCCTTGCTGCAGGGGTCAGCAGGCCAGGGAGTCCAGGCTGGCTGCAGAGTTGGTGTGCCTCACCTGGTTTGATGACCTTGACAGCCACAGGCATGGAGCCCCGCCACAGGCCTTCCCACACCTGTCCGAAGTAGCCTTCCCCCAGCTTCTTCCCGAGGACAAATTCGGAGCGTGGCCGCTCCCACACATCCTGTGCCAGGAGCCTCTGTAGGGAATGCAGCTCAGTGCCCTGCTGGCTGCTCCCTTGTCCAAGTGGGCAGGAAGACTGGGCAGAGTGAACTTCCTGCGCACACCAGAGCATCAGACCTTGGGCATTGCTGACCCCAACACACCCACCGCAGCCTGGGGCCAGAACAGACTGCCCAGAGCTGTGGGAGCTAATTGCTTCAGGGACTAAGTGGCACCTTTGCCAGAGCCGGATATCCGTCCACAAACATTCATTACTACCCTCAGCTGGGCTGTCATTATGAGACCAGAGAAACCAGATTGCAGCCCTTGGCCCAGAGTCCGACAGGCCCAGGACAGAGCAGCACTGGAGAGTCAGCACTTCTTCCTCCCTCTGCTTCTGCCTGGGGACCCAGGAAAGCTTGGGGGCCTTCCCCAGACAGGTCCCTGACACTGCCTACTGCTCTGCAGAGCTGAGTGCACCCTGCAGGCCCCTACATCAGAATCCCCAGCACCCTCCTCCACCATCCCGAGAGCCACCTGCTAGAGTGCACTGGGCACTCACTGCCCCCAAGTGGGGCCCAGGAGCTGGCCCAGGGACTCAGAGACAGAGTCACGTCAGGCCCACCTGTGGCACGCAGGGCTGCAGCAGGGGATTCTGGATCGGCTTCCAGTTGGTCTTGTAGTAGGCGAGCAGCGCCTCCAGGCTGGGGAAGAGTCGGCCTTTTTGTAGGTAGAGGCAGCCGCCAGGTGCTGTATTAATGTGGTAGTGGCAGACTTTGGCCTGGGCCCGGACTGAGGGGCAGAGATGGATGGACACTGGGGACTCTGCTGCAAGCATCCCCACCCCAACTTCCCATGGGGCCAGCCCTATTTGCAGAAGTGGGCATGGGTGGCTGTGGGGCAAGGGCAATGAGGGAGCTCTGGGGACACAGAGTAAGTGCATAGTAGATTCTTGTTGAATGAGTGAATTTGTGACTGAGTGAACAGAGAAAGGAGGGAAGGAAGCAGGGGAGGGGAGGATGTGCCAAGGACATTTCACCAGGCACAAGTAAAGGTACTGGTACTGTCTGGGGACCCACGACCCAAGGTCAGAGTGCCTGGCCTGGTCTGGGCTGAGCAAGATGTCCTACCACAGGACACAGTCGTAAGGCACCACCCTCATACCTGACAATGAGTAGTCCCCAAGTCTGCTCTCACTGGGCCGGATGAGGAAGGCCCCTGGAGCGTTAGCTGGGGATAAGAGCAATTGCTGAGCCTGGGTCCGGCTGATCTCACAGAAGTACCAGCTGCAAGGAAGTGGACATGGTCACTTTGCAGACCTGGCCAAGCCTCAGGTTAAAGTTGTCCTGCTATCTCTCGGAAAGATACAACCAGCCCAATGCTGGGGTACCAACTCAGCATCTGTACCAGCCTCTGCCCCCTGCTTGGTCTCAAGGATCCTCAGAACTCAACAGGGGCCCACTAGGGCTGGCATAGAGCTAACCCAGCTACCAGGAGCTAACCCAGGTGACCTGAACTCTGCTCCCCACAGGAGAGCAGAGTTCTGTTCACTCACCTGTGCCACCAGCTCTCTGTGATCTTCAAGTCCCTGCTCATAAAGTGACCACCAGTCCCTGTCACAGGCTAACAATTAGCTCTGGCCACAGGCTGAACCCACCAAACTTGAAACTTTGATGATCTCCCATGGGGGGTCCACAGGGAACTAGGTCCCCAATGAGCTTCCCCAGGAGCACCCTCTGGGTTGCCAATATGGCTGGGAAGGACCATGGTGCCACCTGGCTGGGAATAACCCACCTATCTTGGGAGAGTGGCTTGATGGGGACTGGGAGCTCCTGGAGAAGGTGGCTTGGGCCAGGCTGGACAAGTCAAGAGATACACCCAGTAGGGGCTCAGGGTGGGTGGTGCTAGGGGAGGCTCAGAGCATCTTGCATTCTCTGAGGGCAAGTGACTGGGAGCTCCCTGGCTTCTGTCCACAGGGATGCTCCCCTCTGTGCCAGATGGGTTCTTAGGCCACTGTGAGTACCAAGGGATAGGGGCTCCCCAGCACCCACTCCTCAGATTCCTAGACACAGGAACCCACAAACTTGAGTTTGAAGGCCAGGGGCATGCTGGGGCTCCCCCTCCTAGGTGGAAGTCACCTAAGTCACAAGGTGTGGTATTCCTCATTCCTGCAAGCCAGCAACATCTTTGGAAGGGAGGAAAAGTAGCTCCCAGCCCCACCCCGTCGGGTATCTCTGCTGCCCAAGGTCCAGGTGGACATCTACACCAGGTTCAGCTTCCTATCCCAGCCTCCCACTTCTTAGAGCAGAGACCCAGATAAGAGAAGCACACCACCCTTGCTCCAGCAGAGCACAGCCACGTGGGAATAGTCCTGGAAGCAATGTCTGGCTCACCCAGATGTGGAAGCACAGTAAGCAAGGGACGTGGGAGTCAGCTCTGAGACCATCCAGAGAGAAGGATCAGGAAGGACCCTGGAGGACCCACAGCATGACTCAGAGTAATCCACATGAGCCCAGGGAGGCAGGGGTGGAGGAACTGGTATGGCCAAGGCTGAGGTCACAGGGACACATTGTTAAGGACAAGGCTGGCTGGGCGGCAGGCTCAGAGAAGCCCACAGACTCATTTGAGAAGCCAGAGGTGCTGCCCCATGTGACTGGCCTGAAGACAGCCCCTGCTTTAGGGGCCACCAGCAGGGCAAGACCTTCTGCAGGTGAAGGGCCTCTGGGATCCCTTTCAGGAGAAACAGGGTTCTCCCCAACACGTCCCCACCTTCTCCTGGATCCCACACCCCGTCTCTGCAGATGCCAGGTGTCTAGAGATAATGAAATCATGGTGAGTGTGGTCAGACCTTTCATCTCCAGGCCCAGACAGTCATTAGCTATCTCCAGGAGCAGCTCTGCTGCCTACCTGCCATGCCAGCAGCCTCCAGGGTCTGTGCACAGGATCTGTCTTCCACACCTGCTGACTGTGAGCCCCCCGCCATCAGAACAGTTCTTGGCACCTGCCCCTGCTAAGAGCACCTCCTCAGCATAGGCAAGGGCTGGAGCCCCTCAAGAGGCACCTTTCTGTGACTCCAGCTTCTCCTGTCACATGGACTCTCCAAGGAGATTATGAGCACTGGGGACCACCAGGAGGCTGGAGGCCCTGAGCAGTGATGAGACACAAAAATGGTCTGCAGAGAGCAGGCCCAGGAATCAGTCTAACCCAGCTGGGCTTAGGAGCAGAGGGAGCTGCTCCCCACCAGTCCCCATCTGTTCTTGCCCAGCAAGCACCCTGATCCATGACCCTCCCAGTCTGCTAGTGTTGAAGAAAATAGCCTAAACCTCCCAAGGCTCCCAGTGTTGGGGCCAGAACTTGCCACATCTCAAAGCAGGAAATGCAAAAGCCACAAAATCCAGCTGATCAACTAACTGCATTTAGGGGAAAGGCAGCCAGGGCCCATACCCCAAGCTTTGGGTCAAATGCTGGAGACCACTGCACTAGATCCATCTCATGGCAGGACCCTGCTCAGAGCTGGCACATATCAGTGCTTGGCCCCTGCCTGTGTCCCAGGAGGCTACACATTCCTGTGCCCTCTGCCTGGGCTTCTCTGAGGACCCACACAGGAGAGACCAGCCCTCCAGATGGCTAACTGTTGTGCAGCCAGGCATCCATGCCGGACATGCTGCTGGTGGACTAGCCCCGGTGACCCCAGGTACTCACTCATTTCCCCCTTGCACCTTCTTCCTAAACAAGCCAGCTGGCGGTGGTTGGGCAAGTGTGGACAGGTGGCTTAATGCCCTCACAGCACCAGAGGGCCCCTGGACAGCCTCCAATTCACCTGACACATCTCAGAACCCAATTCTTGCCCTCCAAGCAGTGACCACAGAAACCACTGAGCAAGAACCCTGTGTGAGGGCAGGGTCCTGGAGTGGCCACCATGCTGGACTCCTGGTCTGTCTGCCATTCTGTCTGTTCCTGGCTTTCCGGCTCAGTGCAGTTACTTCTGTTTCACGGTGGCCAGCGCCCTGCCTGCTCTGCCAGGTGCAGACCCCATAAGGGTCAGAGAACATAATATGCGATGCCCACTCACAATCCTGTCTTACTCCACTCCCCACACCTGGGCAGGCTCTGGGCCCCAGACCCAGGTACTCACGGTTGGTCTGAGAGCGTCTCAGGGGTGGCCTTGGCTACGCAGTTGATGGGCACCAGACCGGTACTGAGCGGACCTGAGAGCCTGCGGGCGAAGATGTAGTCTCCCTCCTCCTTGAGGGCGTAGAGCCTGTCCCCGCGGCTGACGCTCAGTTCCTCCGCACACCTCGCGGTGAAGTCGTAGAGGGCGCGGAAGAGCTGCGCGTGGGGCTGGGTGGGCTCAGCCGGGCTCTGCGGGGGACTCGGGCGCTGGGCCGGCGGCGGGGCCGCGGGGCCCGGGGCTGCGGTCCTCAGGCTCAGCCGCCGCCAGATCTTGTCCCAGAAGGACAGGAAGCCCAGCTGCTTCCTGAGGAAGGGCTCCTCGCCCTCAGGGGGCGTGGAGTTCGGCTGCCGGCGCAGGTGCATGAGGCGGCCCTGCGGTCAGCACACGGGGCTGAGGATCCCTCGGCGGAAGAGGCTGAGAGCCACAGCCATGGGCCCCTGAGTGCGAAGGAGAAACTGGAAGGGCCGGTGGGGCGGCTGGGCGCGCTTCTTGCGCGGCGTCCCTACTGGCACCGGGTGTACCGTAATGAGCGACACTGACCAGTGGGGTCACTCCAGAGGATCCCTAAACAAGGCACACGGCTCTCCCCTGCTTCCCGGGTTGGAGTTCCGATAAGTGGGGCGCCAGGTAGCACCCGTAGCCCCTCTCAAGGACCGCTGTAGCGTCCCGCGAGCGGAGAGCTGGGGCGGGGCTGCAGGTGATCAGGCGGGGCGGGGCCGCCGCAGGCGCTGGTGGTTATCTCCGTCCCCTGGCCCTGGAGGGAGGGGCAGCTCTGCCCAGCCAGGCCTTGAAAGTGCAACCAGAGAAAGCCTGGAGCCCCACCCTGCTGCAAGTCACCAGTGAACTGGGGTGAGGGGCAGCTTCCAGTGTGGCAGACTGAGGCCGGCTGAAGGAGCTCTTACAAGGGTCTATGGTTGGGGTGTGCTCCCTGCCCCCAGGGGTCAGGTGTGCCACCCTTAGGGCCCAGGGAAACGTCTCACTAGGGTCAGCTCACCCACCCAGGGTCAGACAAGAGTGAAGGCAAACTGGGCCATCGCTGTCACAGAAAGTCACTCAGCAAGAGACAGCTAGTTCACAGGACAGCCTGGACTGACAGGAAACTACTGAGCCTCAGAGACCAATCCCAAAAGGTATGACTCAGTGCAGGACCTAGTGCATCCTGGCAAGTACTCTGCAACTGAGTGACACCCTGAGCCCCCACAGTGCATTTGTGATGACACAATCACCCACTACTAATGGTTGTAGGTGCTCGGGAGGGATGGGTGAGTTACAGATGAACTGGTTGTGGGGCACCATGAGAAGGTTCCCTGAGTCTGTTAATGTCAGTGTCACAATGTGATCCTGTGCTACAGCTTTCCAAGAGGTCCCCATCTGGGGACACTAGGTACAGGGCACACAGAATCTGTATTACTCCCTACAAAACACATGTGAATTCACATATCTTGGAATGAAAAGCTAATTAAAAATTAGATGGGAAATTAGGAATAGCAAAAAGGGGGGAGGGGGAGGGCCATGAAGTCAGAGGCCAGGACATGCCTGGCCCCAGAACAAGAGGGGCTGCTTTTCCCACATTCCTCCTGTGGGGGAGGGCTTCAGGGTTGGGGGAGGGGATCTTACTCCAATGATTTTCACCTCTTTCCCCTCTGCAGATGCCAGTACCCCCACAACCTTCAGACAGTGCCCCTTTCTCCAAATAATCAAGCTCTTCTCCCTTTGACCCCTAAATCAACAATGACTGTTGCTCGAATTTCTTAATTAGTGTCCTGGCAAGGGCAGAGTCAGCCTCTACCACCTCTTCCACCAGCTCCTGGGCCTCCACCCTTAAGTTTGTAGGGTGTAGTAAATGGACATCTCAAGAGCTGGGGTTTGAGGGCTCTGGCTACAAAATATGCTGGGATGTGTCTGGGGCAGTCCCATCCTGGAAGGGGCTGCCTATATGGTGGGGGCGGTGCAAGGACTGAGAAAGGGTGTCTGAGACCATTGCCAGCAAAATCCCAGGTTGGCTTCTAGGTGGTAGAGGGCGAAGTGGTGATCCCACAGGTGTGGAGTCCACATTGGGGCTACAGATAGGATGGGGACCTGATAACTTCTTTGGTGGCTTCCCTGGAGCTGTGGATACCCCATTTACCCAGACCAGATGGGGCTTAAGCTTGGGGAAGCCCTGTGGAGAGGGAGGCTGCATGAGAGAAGGGCTGGCCCTGGCTACTGGTTCCTGGTCACCTCCTGTCCCCAATTCCTCCCAGATCCCCAGGGCCGCGCTGGGGCTGGCCTCCTGCAGGTGCCCTTCCTCATACCGAAAGGTTCCACAGGTGCCAAGGCTGCGCCCCCAGGAGGGCAGCGGGCAGGGCGGTCCGCGGGAGCCTCTGCGCTCAGCCTATACGTCTTGGCTCTTGGTGCCTGGAGTGTCACAATGGCCCGTGGTCTCCATGGCAATTGCGGGCGGGCGGGGCACGAGGCGTGGCCCGGACTGTGACAATCAGCTCCGGGCTCCCCTCAGCCCGGAAGCCAGGCGCAAGCAGGGGAGGCGCCAGCGCTGCAGAGGAGGGCCGGGGACTCGGGGAGAGGAGGGGTAGGTGCAGGGGCTGGGCAGAGCGGAGGGGCGCTGGGGTCCGTCTTGGTGAGGCGGCAGGCGGCCTGCGGCCAGCGGTGTGCGAAGGTCGGAAGGTGGGAAAGAGTAGGTCTGCACCAGCCGCGCGCAGCGTTCCAGATGCTGTCCACAGAAGTGATGAGGCATGCCGGCCTCCTGCCAGAGCAGGGCTCCAGCTAGGACTCCTGGACTCTAGTCTCAGAGGACTCCTGGACTCTAGTCTCAGCCTACACCTCACCCCAGAAGCCCTCCCTGCTGTCCCTTGGGGTCTGTTCTGGCCCTCTTTCCCTAGGAAGAGCAAGCTTGGCCTTTAGGGATTGAGACTGACTTAGGTCACACCCTGGCCACAGATCTGTATGGCCTTGGGTCAGTCTTGGAGGCACGCAGTTTTCTCCCTGGTAATCCATTCATTCTCAGAGGGCTGTGACATTGGAAATGCCAGGTGAAGCACCGTTCCAGCTCAGGGGCTGCTGGGAGCTGAGGACAGCCAGGTGTTGGCCCTTCCCCAGGTAGCTCTGGCTGCAGGACCAGACTGTGGCAGTACCCAGCCATGGGGGTTATAGCAGCCCCATCAACACAGAGCTGGAACCTGAGTCTGGGAAGAGCAGAGGGCAGACTCTGGGACTGATGGTTCAGATCCTGGAAGCAGCAGGTGCAGTGCTTATGGTCCCAGGTACTGGGGAGGTTGAGGCAGAAGGTTCCCTTATGCACAGGAGCTAAGGCCAACCTAGGCAACACAGTGAGACCCTATCTCAAAATAAATAACTTTTTAAAGAAATGGAAGGAAATTAAGCCACCAAGATTTTTAGTCTCAGGTTTCCATCTGTGAAACTGGGTGACAGGACTTCCCCTCTTGTGGGACTTTCTGGTGCTTCCAGGCCTCAGTACACAGTGCTGACTCCTCAGAGCCCTATTCTTAAATAACCCTGTCCCACTGCTCTGCAACCGTGGTGAGGTGTGACAGTCCCCAGGGAAAGCCAGAGGTGAGGAAGCTCCACAAATGCCCAGGAGAGATGCATAGACTGTTCAGGGCCACTTTGAGTCTTCCACAGTCCAAGGGCACCCTCCTCCTTGTCAGAGAAGGAGTTGAGCTCATAGCAGACCCACAGCTGGTCAGTGGCTGGGGTGTCTCAGGGGCCATTCTCACTCCAGAGCCTGTTCTCTTAGCCTGGCCCTGTCTCATTACTGAAAGGACAACTGGCTGCTTGGTAGAGGTTTTCAGCCCCAACGTCCACTTTTGCCCAGCTAAACAGACTGCCTGCCAGGCCCACAAGGCAACCTTTTCTCAGAAAGCTGTGTCCCAGGGGAGGGCAGAAGCCTAATATGGGGCAGAGGGCAGAGGGCTTGTGTGGGCGGCTGAACCAGCCTGATTGTTGCAGCTCATTCCAGCCCTTACCCCCAGTTCCCAGACAATGAACTTCAAGGTCACAGGCCTGGGCCTGGACAAGATGAGGCTGGACAGCCCACAGTCCTTCCTGGACACGGAGGAAGTGGAAGAGGGGGAGGACCAGCAGCTGCTGGAGCCAGAGGCTTGGCGGACCTACATGGAGCACCGCAATGTGCTGCGTGAGTTTCTGACCTCGGACCTGAGTCCCCACCTACTCAAGCGCCACCACGCCCGCATGCAGTTGCTCAAGAAGTGCTCCTACTACATCGAGGTCCTCCCCAAGCACCTGGCGCTGGGAGACCAGAACCCGCTGGTGCTGCCCAACACCATGTTCCAGCTCATCGATCCCTGGAAGTTTCAGCGCATGAAGAAGGTAGGCACAGCACAGACCAAGATCCAGCTGCTGCTGCTGGGAGACCTGCTGGAGCAGCTGGACCGAGGCCGTGCAGAGTTGGACGCCCTGCTCGAGTCCCCAGACCCGCGGCCCTTCCTGGCTGGCTGGGGGCTTGTGGAGCAGCGGCTGGCAGACTTGTCAGCTGTCATGGACAACTTCCTGGCCATGATGGTGCCAGGGCGCCTGCATATCAAGCACCGCCTGGTGTCCGACATCGGAGCTACCAAGATTCCACACATCCGGCTCATGCTGAGCACCAAGATGCCCGTCATGTTTGACCGAAAGGAGTCAGTGGCCCATCAGGACTGGGTCAGCCTGCGCTGGTTCGTCACTGTCCAGCCGGTGGTGCCAGAACAGTTTGAACTGCGCTTCAAGCTGCTGGAGCCACGGACACAGCAGGAATGCACGCAGTGTGGCATTATCCCCGTCGCCACCTGCACCTTCGATGTCCACAACCTGCTGCCCAACCGCACCTACAAGTTCACTGTCAAAAGGGCAGAGAGCTACACACTGGTGTACGAACCGTGGCGGGACAGCCTCACCCTGCAGACCATGCCAGGGCCCCCGGGAGGGCCTGCCCCCAGTCGGCTGGGCAAGCCCAGCTCGCCCTTGACCGCACCTTCCGAGAGATGATTTTCTAATATTTATCCACTAATAAAGAGGAGTATACACAGAGAATTAAACAAGCCGGCTGAGGTTTTAAGGCAGCAGCAGCCATGAGTGTTTTCCTGATGGCCCAGCACCCCACAGGCCCCCAGGACCCCCTTAGCTTCTGCTGTCTTTCCAGGGCAGCCCCAGGCTGGACCTCCAGGACAGCTGGCCATTGCAGCAAGAAGCACCAGCCCCTAGCACCTGGCTGCCACCCCATCACCACAGCCAGTCTCTGCTTTCTTACCTACCTGCCAGGCTGGGGCTGCTTGAGGGGTGACAATCTGGGTCCTGTCTGGACACCACTGGGGGCAGTCACAGCCCTGGTGCTAGTGTTGCCAGCTTCCTTGGAGCCAGGGTGCCTGAGGCCAAGAGGACATTTAATTTTTAAAATAAAAGATAAACATCTTATCTTCTCCCCAAGAAAAGCTGAAGTTCGTCGGTACCCCTTTCCCGAGGTGGGTGAGGGTCCTGGCAAGGGAACTCAACCAGGAGCCTCCCCAGGATGCCAGCCAGTGCCATAGCTCCTGTGAGGTGGCATCCCTCTGCCAGCTGATGATGGTCTATCCCTATGCAGATGACCAGACCCCTCATTGTTCCTCAAGGAGCCTTGAGAGTCACTGTCCTTCAGCCTAGTCACGTGACCCTGGTGCAGCCAGCAGATGGTCCCTAACACATCCCACTTGTTGTGGGCAATGTGGATGCAGGCCTGGTCACCACCAGGCCCACAGGGTGCACCTTGCACTCAGGTGAGGAAGGATGGGCTGGCAGGGAAGGAGCCCAGAAGCACACTGGCATGCCCGTAGCCAGCTTCCAGTCCCACCAGAGTTCACAGGACTGCAGAGCCTCTGAGATGACAGGGCTTGGCAGGGGCAGGGTGGTCAGTGATGGATACCCCATTCTTCATTGGCAAGGGTGGTTTGCTGAGGAGGATGGGCAGTACCCAGTCATGTCAGAAAGACCCCAGCACCCCAGCTCCTTTCCCAGGCCTCTCCAGCCACAGGACCACCCATGATTCCAGTGAACCATCTAGGCCTGTCACTTTACAGCATCCTGGGGCTCTGGATACGGCCACCTAGGGTCCCAGGGCAGGTTGGCAAGCTGCTGCTCCTGTGTGTGTTTCAGGGTGTGGATTGGGTCTGTGCTGTATCACATCAACCCCCCTGAGGAGGGGAGGCCTGTGATGGGGGGCAGGGGACATGTACATGGGGCCTGGCACCTCTAGTCCCCCACTCTGGCCCAGCCTCATGCCCAAAGGCAGAGCCACAGTGAGTGGGTCCTGCCCCTGTGCACACCTGCCCGAGCCACCCCACCCCCAGGTCCACCGTGGCCCCATGACTGTTCCGCCTCTGAACCTGAGGGGAGCTGAGCTGAGCTTCTCAGGCCAACATCATTGACAAAACCATTACCCTTATTGCTTGGCACTGGTCCAGTGCTGGCTTCCTTCTGGGCTTTAAGATCTTCCTCGAGGAAGCCCTGACTCATGGCTGGTGAGATCCCATTGCCGCTGCCTGGGCCATCTGCCAATCTCAGGAGATACCCCACACTCGGCAATACTTTTATAGCTGCCCTAAAAATGTTCTCTAAGCAGCACCTCCTGCTTCCCTGCCTCCAGGGACACCAGGCCCTAGGGACCTCTTTTCCCTACATCTCTCTGCCACCACCTGCCCATTTGATCCTTGTGCTGTCAAGGAAAAGCAGTGTGGGGGGAGGCCAGGGAGAACCAGCCACAAACAGGTTGGTGACAGAGCCCCAGTCCCAAGTCTGCCTAGAGGGTACCAGGGGCCACTTCCTGAGGAACAGCTTCAAATGAGGCGGGTGCCCCCAGAGCCATAGCTGCCGCTGCCTTTGGGCCAGCCCAGTCCCGGGGACTGAGACACAGCTCCCCTGCTGCAGCCTATCCTTGCTCAGCCGGCCCCCACACGCCCCCATGTCCCTGCACAGAATGTTCTTGGTCATAATGTGAGTGCTGCTGCCCCTCTTCACATGTTCACAGGTCCAGTATCTATCCACTGTGGTAGCCTCCACAGGCACTTTCCAGAATGAGATGAAGGGCAACACATTTTGCCCCAGCCAGACCTCAAAGGCCCCAGAAGTGAGAAAAGCTTTCAGAGTGGTCTTTATAATAACATTACTATTTAATCATATGAGGCAGAATCTGAGAAAAGGTTAAAAATTGGAATGTAGAAACTTGATTTGCAAAAGACATCAGTTTCAGACAGGCACTCCTCCTGCAGAGGGCTCTGCAGAGGACATGAGGAGGCCACGCCTCCCGGTCTGAACCAGTCATCTCAGGCCTCAGGAGGGGGTGCACTGAGGAAAACCGCTCCAAGTAGTTGGGTGGGTAGGGGCAAGATCGGGCAGGGGAGACTGTACCCACTCAGCCCCACAGAGACAGCGCACATGCAAGCATGCACCTCCCAGAGTGTCTGGGGGCACTGTGCTCCTGGCCTCCTGCCCGCCCACCCCCAGGAGTGCTGCAATCCCAGCTCTTCACAGGAGGCTGGGCTGCACATGTGGCTTGGCAGTTTTAGCCTGCACAGGCAGGTAGTTCCTGCAGGACAGGGAGCAGTGGGGGCAGAGAAATGGTCTCCCTTCAAGGGAGGTCCTCACCCTGAGTGCGGCCCCCAATAGGAGATGCTGGGTTTGATTTATTTAAAGCTAGAAAGTATGACAAATGTCACCCAGTGCAATCACAGATGAGTCTGAAGGTCAAAATGCAGGATCAAAGGTGTCTCCCTCCTTCCTTGGACATCCCTGTGACAGCAGGGATATCAACCATCAATCTGGCAACCCTCCAGGCCACAAAGAGGCCTTCCTGTCACCAAACATCCTATCCACTGCAGGGAATGAAGGGGCCCACTTTAGCCCCTTCTCCCTCCTCCAAGTTTCCGCACGGACAGGAAGTCAGCCCCAGGCTGCTTCCAACCACCAGGGCCTGCCCTGCCACCTGGGGTGACAGGTGACTAGTCACCTGCCCTGGGCCCAGCCAACACAGAGGAGAGCTGGGGCAGGGAGGGGCTCTTCAGGAAGACACTGCTGGCCTCTGCCGGACCCGCACGTGGCTGGCAGGCACGAGGCTCTGCTGGGCTGCACAGAAGTCCAGGAGTCGGCGCCAAAGAGGGCAGCAGCGTAGCAGGACGTGGTCTCCTGTGGAGAACGTCAGGCAGCTCCCATCCCATCCAAGCCTGCAGGGAGCTTCCCCCAGCCTCCCCTGGGCCCAAACCCTTACCAATCAGGCAGAGCCCTTCCTGGGCCCGGGTGATGGCCACGTTCACTTGGTTGGGGTCCACCACGAAGCCCAGAAACCTTTTGAGCCAGCTCTTGGTTGGTCGCTGGTCCACGTCGCTCTTGGGGCACGTGCGGACTGTGCTCACCAGCACATAGCGCCACTCGCTCCCTGAGGGGAGGGGAGCTCACAGAGGTGCCCACGCCCACTACTGTCCAACCCCTAGGTGGGCTCCCCAGATCTAAGCTCACCCTGACTTTTGGTGATGGAGGACACCATAACTCCAGTGACACCCTCCCGCTCCAGGCCTCTGCTGATGGCTGTGGCCTGTGCATTGTAGGGTGTCAGAACAGCAATGTCCTGGGGGTCCACAGTCTGGCCCAGGGTCAGCTGCTTGGTGATCCTAACCTGCAGGAATGAAGGAGCAGATAGAGCTGAACTGTGGTACCACTTGTGCCCTCGGTCCCCTTCCTCTTAGAAGCCCTCCTGACTCCTCTCCTCCCCTCCAGGAAGCCCTCCCTGACTACTCCTCCCCCTCCCCCATCCCATTTCCTCTCCTCCCCCACCCCTGCCCACCGGGGGCCTTCCTCTCTCCCCCTCCTTTTCCCCCTTCCTCTCCCTCCTCCTACTCCTTCCTCCACTAGGAAGCCCTCTCAGACCTGACCCATGGGAGTACCAGAGTGGGTCTCTCTGAGACTCACCACCTCTGCCACCTCCTCCAGATTCGCCTTGGAGTTCTCGTTCCCTTCATCTGTGGACACTAGCAGGCTCTGCTCATGGCCCTGCACGTGGCCAAAAATGATAGAGCAGCTCTCCTTGTCAGCATGACCCAGGAGGCTGGCTGGTCGCCTCAGGCCCTGCCAGGTCCTCAGTTTCCTCCTGTAAAACTCCATGGAGGGGAAGGCGCAGATATCCTGGTGCATGCGGTACTGTGTGTCCAGCAGGATGGCCTCCCTGCAGTACCGCTCGAAGAGAGACTGATCCATCCCCAGGCTTTGCAGCTGCTTGTCCTTGACCACAGGCCGCAGCTGCTTGTGGTCCCCAAGCAGAACCACCTGGAGGCACAGAGGGCACCATCCTGACCTGGCCCAGAGGCACCCAGCCTGTTGGCTATCTCAGGCCCTGCCCAGCATGTCCTCGGCCCCAGCCTGTGGCACTGTCCCTCACCTTCTCAGCTTTGGAGAAGCGCACCAAGGGGATGAGGGTTTCAGGCTCCGTAGCCATGCCCGCCTCATCCACAAGGATCTGTCGGACATTCAGCTTTTGTAGGCTGGCTGAAGCCGCACAGGAACATGTGCACAGGATGACTGAATGCTTGTCCAGCTCGAACTTCCGCGCCTTCCCCAGGATGCTCCTGTACCTGTGTGGGACACAGCCTGTCACTGAGGCTCCCTAGCAGAGGCTCACCTCCCAGCACCACCACGTACAAGGCAAGGTCCTCCCTGGAGAAGACTTCCTCTCCCTGTAGCCGGGCATCAAACTGCCTGATCTCTGGCGCATACGGGTTGGAGGGCTGTCGGATCCGGTGGTGCAGGGTGATGCTCCTGTGAGGACAGAGCCTCATGAACTCCAGTCCAGCACAGGGTGCTCTGGACCCCAGGACCAGCCTCCACCCAACACAGACAGGCAAGCCAGTTACACCTGAGGGTTTGGTTCGGCCTCCCCTCCTTTGGGGTCTTGCTGAGCAGGCCCCTGCTTCCCACACCTGGAATCGGAAACTCGGTGGCCTCAGACTGCTCGCTGTACACACGCAGGGGCTTCAGCTCTGCCCTCCTGCTCAGGAGCAGTCCTAGGAGTGTTGGGGACATGAGGGTTGTTCCTGTGTCCAGCAGCCCCTGGCCACCCTACACCTCCCCCAGCACACCTGCCATTACGTCCACAGACTTGTTGGAGGGGCCACAGTACAGAATGACCCGGCCCCGGGCCGGATCTTCCCCTCCAGGGCTACAAATGGTTGACTCCTGCTCCTGGTTTGATTTGTGCAGCCAGAATATGATGTGGAGGCCCACGATGGTCTTCCCTGTACCTGCAGCCAGATGCAGGGTAAGCTGAGCCAGCCTGCTCCCTGGGAACCCTTTGGCCCATGGCCCGGCCTGCCCAGGCCAGCCCTGCCCACTGCATGTGGCCCACCTGGGGGGCCCTGGATGACTGCGAAGGGCTTCTCCAGAGCCTTCCTGACAGCCTTGTTCTGGCTGGAGTTCAGCTTGTGGCAACCTCTGGGGATGTCATAAGACTGTTGCTCCAGGAACCTGCTGGCAGCCACTGGGAGCTGGGGACCAGGCCTCCCAGAGCACCCATGCCGGGCAGGGAGGGGGCAAGAAGGCACACTGCAGTGGGGCTGGGGGACGGGCCGTCCCAGGGCAATGCTGATGACCAGTGGGGAGGCCTTCTTCAGTCCACGCACAGCTTCCTCCTTGCGCCTGGGATAGAGAGGGACACTGGAGAGTCAACAGGATCCTCGCAGGTAAGGAGCAGACCCCACCCATGAGGACACCTTGCCATGGCCCCAGGCTGCTGAAGACACTCACAGGTCGGGAAGCTGCTTGGGCAGCACCTCGACAGTGAACTGGGTGCCGGGCTGCAGCACCTCTTCTGGAACCTTCTCCATGGCCATGTGGTGGATGAAGAAGTGCACCCGCCTGGGGGCCTCCTGCCGGTCTGCTTCACCCTCTGGATCCAGGTCCTCAGTCAGCCCGTGGGCCACCCAGGCATACCCAGTGGGATCAATGCTCAGGAAGGGCCCAAGGCTGCTAGGCCTGGCTGGGGGGACCTGCAGCCCCTCAAGTCGGATGCAGAGGTAGCAGCTGCTGAAGTTGACATGGATGCACTTGGACCAGAGGAAGGCAGAGTCCAGGAGGAAGGTGCCTTGCAGCTGCCCCTGCGGTGTCCACTCTGCATCCCAGGAGATGTGCACATGGTGCAGTATGATGGAGCTGTTCTCGGCCACAGCATTGGTGGCTGACTCCAGGCAACAGAGCGGCTCCCACACACGGGCGTACTCGTCCCTGTCTTGGTACCTGTTGCGTGAGGCCTGCAGTGCGTGCCCTGAGAAGCAGTCACCTGGCCGTGCCACATGCTCCAGGCAGAGGCTGAAGCCAGGCACTACGGTCCAGAGTTGCAGGGATGGTGCCAGGAAGCCACGCTGCAGGCTGGCACTGAGCTGTACTTGCAGGGTATCTCCACTGCCCAGCTCCCGGACTACCTCCACAAAGTGACCACAAGGGCTCCAGCGCACCTGCAGTGGCTCCTGCCCTGGGGACTCCTGCTGGCCCTGCTCCCGGATGAGGGTGGCTGCCTCTGGCCAGCGCTGCTCCTCCACCAGCGCCAGCAGGCGCTTCCACAGGGCTGCACTCACTGCCCAGGTGTATGGGTCCCGCAGGGCACCAGGCAGTGGGGAGGGTGGCTGGGACTCCTGCACTGAGTAGATACGTCGCCGCCATAGCAACCGTAGGCCCTGTCGGCTCTCCAGGACACAGGGGTGGTCAGCAAGCTGCAGGGAGCTGTAGTAGACAGGGAAGGGATCTGGCAGCGTCTCCCGGTTGGCCGGGAAGAGGAGCTTGAAGCACCGGGTGCCCGTCTCCACATCTACCACGAAGGCCAGCTTGTTTTGGGGCTGGGCCATGAGCTGCGTGGCCAGGTGCAGGCTGTGGGCCTGCCGCTGATAGCTCTTTGCACACGCGTGCTGGCGGCTGAAGTCCTGGCAGAGCCTGTCGATGTCCCTGCTAGAGTATGAGGAGCCCCCAAGGCCCAGTGCCAGCAGCAGCAGCCGCTGTACCACCACGTCCAGGTACCTACGGATGGGTGATGTGGCCCATGTGTACCAGTCCACCTGCAACAAGTAGTGGCCAGCTGTCTGCTGCTCACCCTGGCTGAAGCGGCCAAACATGGAGCGACTCAGGGCCTTCCGGAAGGCGAAGCCCACAGGAGCCAGAGATGGGTGCATGTCGTCTGCAGCAATGAGGTCCACCATCCGGTTGTAGTCCTGGGTCTGGGCAGCAAGCTGGATGTGCTTCCAGAGGGAGGCCAGGATGTGTATCTGTGTTCTGGGGGTGCTGTGGCCCTGCAGGTGGTGGTAGAGGCGCAGGGACAGTGGCACCAACTGGCCATGCTGCTCAAGCACAGCTTCCAGCTGGTGGCTGCTGGGCGTGGGCTGCCACCGCAGGGGTGTGACTGTCCTTGTGCGCTCACTGCCCACCAGGAACTGAGCTGCCAGTCTGTTGAACTGGATCATGTACTCTTTGATCATGATGTGGGCTATGCGGGCGCCCAGCTCCCCATCCTCATCTGGGGGCTCATACTCACAGGCAGACTTCAGGCGGTGTCGGCGCAGGCCCCGGGAGAAGTAACAGGCAGCCGTGACACAAGCCTCCACCGAGCCAAGGTGGGCTGGCAGCTGCAGGCCAGAACCTGGCTGACCCTTGATCATTGCCTCAGCCTCCTCATAGGACAGCTGGCAGTCAGAGCAGACCACAGAGGGTACGAAGCGCAGGCCCTGGAGTTGGCCACTGCCCTTCTCCATGGTGAGGAAGAGGGAGATGGCCAGGCGGTGTTGGCCTGGCAGGAGGCTGAGCACATCCTGGCAGACTGTGGCCGGCAGCATGGGCACGGGCTCCTTGCTGGGAGCATAGAAGGCAGTGCCCTGCCTGCGGGCCTTCACATCCAGCACCCCATCCCTGTGCACAAAGCTGGCCACATCGGTGATGTGGACGCCCACCTCACAGCTGGTGCCCAGGTCACGAACACTGAGGGCATCATCCAGGTGACAGGCACCCTGGGGGTCCACGGTGAAGGTCAGGAAGCTGCAGCAGTCCTCCCGATCACCAGCAGCCG
Source organism: Aplodontia rufa (assembly GCA_004027875.1). Lineage (NCBI taxonomy): Eukaryota > Metazoa > Chordata > Mammalia > Rodentia > Aplodontiidae > Aplodontia > Aplodontia rufa. Next base: position 40,470 of record PVKS010009983.1, on the reverse strand, counting down.
AGCCCAGCTCTGCCTGGTAGCTCTGCAGCACTCTGGAAACTGAGGCCAGATTGGACACAGGGGTGTGGAGGCCATGCTCCAGGTCCAGGATGTGGAGGCCCTTCTCCCAAGTGGTGGCCTTGGGCAGGACTTCCAGGACGATGCCCAGTGGGTAGTAGAAACGCTCGCGCCACAGGACAACTTGGACCCAAAAGAGCTGGGTGCGCCGGGCCTCAGCTGTGAGGCTCTTGTACCCCACACGCTGCAACCGGCCCTGGTGGAGGCGGTGGATGGGAACCTGCAGTGGGTCCTTCAGCTCAGCCACGAAGATCTTCGGCACAGAGCTGTCCACAGGGATCATGATGCGGGGGTCCCAAGGGTCCATCCGGCACACAAAGGCCAATTCCCGTCTCCTCCTCCTCAGCACGCCTACCACGCGGCCCTGCTGTCGCCCTGATGCACCCTCATCACCAGCCACCCCATCCAGGACCTGCACCAGCACCTCGTCCCCCGTGAAGGCCATCCCACAGTTCAGGCGGCCCCTGATCTGGATGGGGCCAGAGGCCACACTGCCCAGTGGTATGGCAGATGCCCGCTCGAAGTTCTCCTGCAGGAAGCTGCAGTGGCAGTACTGCTCAGGCTCTGTGCGAAGCAGCTCCCGCAGTGTGGCCAAGGGCAGGTTAGTGTACTGCCGAGCCTGCTGTGGGGACTCGGGTCTGGCCACAGTGTCCAGCAGCCCATCCTCCCCAACGGTCACCATCACCTGCCGGCTCTCGTCCAGGAGCTCTTGCAGGATGGCGTCCTCGGCATCCAGCTCCCCATGGGAGGGCCAGAAGTCAGACTCCCAGTCCTCTGGGTCTGCAGGTGCCCCATCCTCCAGGGTCGCCTCTGGTGCTACATCCCCACAGGCCACCTCCCCTGCTTCCACCTTCACGGTGACCTTGCCCTCGGCCTCAGACCCTGCTGGGACCTTTGCCACAGCTGGATCTATGGTGACTGGGCCCCCAATTGCCTCCTCTGTGACAGGGTCCCTGGCCTCTGCTTGGGGGGCCACAGAGGCCATGCGCTGCCTCTGGACCACACTCTGCTCAATCTGCTCCAGTGACAGACTCTCAGGGCAGATGCTGTGGTGCTCCATGCACTCGTAGATGAAGCTTCTCCAGAGCTTGCTGCAAGCACCAAAGGAGCAGAGAGCCACCGCGTCGCCCACGACCACCAGCTGGGACTGCGCACGGGTCATGATGGTGTTCAGCACACGGGCGTCGGTAAAGAACTCTGAGGCTGTGGCCCCCGGGTTGAGAAGGCTGAGGCTGTTGTGCACAGTACTCAGCACCACCACACGGAACTCCCGCCCTGCAGGGGACACGCAGTCAGGCTGCCATCAGGACAGAGGATGGACCTGTGTCCCCAGCCCAGCCCCCACTGGAGCAGGATCGCCGCATGACAAGGTGCCCCCTGCCCCACCTCTGACCACCCACCTGGCAGGATCTCATAGCTGCCCACAGACACCTCACCCAGGTTGCTCCTCCTCAGCTCCTGCCTCAGGGCACTGACCTGGAAGCAAGACAGGCCAGCATCAGTCCTTGGACCCCCAGGAGGGGCCTCCACAGCCTTAGGCCCCTTGGCCACCCAGCGGCACCCATCCTAGAACTGAGACTCCTTGCAGGTGGCCAATGGCCAGGCTCACCTGGGCGCCATGGGAGACGGCACAGATGTGGCTCTGCTCGCGGCCACCCCAGCAGCAGGGCCAGGTATTCCACACCTCCTGCACCTTCTCCACCACCTGGGTGACCTCGGCCGCATTCAGCCAGGAGGTCATGGACAGGTCCCGCTGGGGGCTACCCGCCACATGGCAGAACGCTAGCGGGTAGTGGTGGGGGTGCTGCGGCACATGGCCACTGGCCTCTATGGGACTGCCCCTGGCCATGTAGAAGTGGCGGGAGATGAAGCTGATGATGGCCGTGGTGGAGCGGTAGTTCTCGTGGAAGAGGAGGCGGCTCTGCCGGGCGATTGCATGCACCTCCTGCTGGTAGTGCAGGAAGAGGCGGTACAGCAACGTGTGCCTGGCCGCCTGGGCCCTGGTCACGCTGAAGAGCCTGGGTGTGACCTGCATGTGGTCCCCTGCCAGCACCACGCGGGTGCGTGGGCAGGCGTAGGCCAGCGGCATGAGGGCCTCGCACTCCAGCATCTGGGCAGCCTCGTCGATGAGGATGTGGGAGAAGAAGCCGGCCGGCACCCGCAGTTCACGGGCCTGGGAGGTGGTTGTAACCACCAGGCGGTGCTGTGCCAGCTCTGCCCTAGTGGGCAGGCGGAAGGCCCGGTGGTCCTCTGTCAGGCAGCAGTACCGCAGCGTGTCTGGGTCGGTCTGGCTGGGCGGGCGGTCCGTGTACATTACCCGGAGTGGAGCCACCTCGGGGTGGCCACTGCTGACGTAGGCATGGAAATATTCCCGGATGTAGATGTCCGCGGCACTGCGGAGGCACAAGGCATGTGGTTGCTGGTGCTGGCCCAGCACTGTCTGCCAAAGTGCCCCTGGTGTGCCTGGCCACGCCTGCAGGCACTGGAAGGAGGTGGACAGGGTCTTGCCAGGCATGCAGACGTCCTCAGAGAGGACAGACAGGGCAAAGATGCAGGAAGGTCAGGGCCCAGTGGAGAGGACCAGGAGGAGTGAAAGCGTCTGGGGGCAGGGGGTGGCTCAGAGGTGGGGGAGACATTTGAGGCAAGGCAGGGTAGGAAGACAAAGGAGCTGGCCATGGACAGCAGCAGCCCAACATGACCAGAGGCTGTGGGCATGTTTCCTGAGCCCTGTCAGCAGTGGGCAGCAAGGACTGGCTCCCCAACTCTCAGGGGCAGAATCCAAGGGTCAAGAGGGCAGAGAAGGGATGTCGTCACCTTCCAGGTGAGCCCCACCTGGCCTCAGCAGCCCAGATTGGCCCGGGGTGTGCAGCCCTATATAGCACATCTTCCCTCCCTACACTGGGCCAAGGAGGTGGGAAACAAGAAAGCTACATCGATAAGAGGGGAATTTCTCCATGAAGAAATATGTGCTTCTACAGAAAACACCATCAAGAGCCTCACCCCGGGGCTGGGGTGATGCCTCAGTGGTTGGAGCACTTGCCTGGCATTGTGCGAGGACTTGGGTTCAAACCTCAGCACCACATATATAATTGAGTGTCAGAGAGACAAAGGCAAGATGAAAAAATAAATGGACTTGATTCTCTCCCTCTCTCTAAAAAAAGAAAGAAAAAGAGAGAGCGCCTCAACCCTTAAAGCTGGGTGTGCCAAGGCACATTCACCCACATCTCCATCTGTGCTCCAAGGCATCCAGGGAGGCACCCCTGGCCCTCGTACAGCAACAGACCATGGCCTCAGGGTGACCAGCCCTCAGGGAATCCCTACAGACTTCTGGATGCTGGGCAGGCCCCAGACTTACCTGTTGGTGTGCGTGCAGATGAGTACCTTGGTGTGGGGACGCTGAGCCACCTCCAGAGAGGCCATGGCCAGCGTGTAGGTCTTGCCAGTGCCGAAGGGGCCATAGATGAGCAGTGGAGGGACAGGCTTTGTGCCCCCAGGGTTCCTGCTTGAAATAAGCCCCACGGCCATCTTCTGCTTGCGGTTACCACACAGAGAGGGTGGGGTTGGCCGGGGATGGGGCAGGGTACAGTTGGGCAGATCGGGCACCACCAGGCGTTCCTCAGGCAGTGCATCCACTGCCTGGTGCCAGAGGCGGAAAGTCATCGGGTCAATCTGAAACTGCACTTCCAAGATGGGGGTGGTGTTGGGCTGCAGCCCCAGGGCCACACAGCAGCACACTGGCAGCAACAGCCACAGATGCTGCTCCGAGTTCGCCTGCATCTCTAACTGCACCTCAAACACTGTGTCATTAGGCGTGGGCACAGGGGCCACAAGGGCCGTGCTAACTGCCCGACGCAGCAGGAAACCCTGGTCCGTATCTGGCATCAGCGAGGAGGGGACAGGGACCTCTGCATAGAGGGCTCCCTGTGGTGCAAAGAGCATGCCCAGTGCCGGTGTCTGCAGCGTGGTCTTCAGGGACACCTGGACCTGCAGGTTCAGCCTGTGGGAGCACCTGCTGGTCAGCTCTCCAGGCCACAGCTGCAGACCTGGTCCCACATCCAGACTCCCAGCCACCTCTGCCCACCCACTGCCCAACTCACTTGGCCACCAGCTGCTGCTGCGCAGCCTCCTCCTCATACAGGAAGTTGTGCATCTTTTGCCGATAGTTGGTGGGAGAGACCAGACCCAAGGCAAGGTCACTGCGACTGAACTCCAGGGCCAAGGCAGGTGTCTTGTACTTGGCTATCAGGGCTGCCTGCTCTGCTGTGCGCTGCACACAAGGCACTACATGACGGTTGCCAGTGTGCCAGCGTTCCAGCTCCTCTAGGTGGGCAGGTGCTAGCCTCCCACAGCGCCCTGGGCTGTGTGCCTGGCCAAGCTGCAGCCCCAGTTTCCGAAGCAGAACTGGCCGGCGGCCAAAGTCAAAGGCCACCCATTGCTCGAAGGTACCGAAGGAGGCAGTCTGCACGTGTACCCCCACCTGGAATTCAGCCGGGTTATTGGGCACACAGAAGTGCTGCCCCTGTGCATAGAGCTGGCCCAGTGGGAGTTGGGGGGCTGCCAACGAGAAGTCTGCTCCAGGCTCCTGCTTGAGAAGGGCCACGTGGAGCAGGGGGTCCTGGGAGAAGAGACTGGACATGAGGTGGGCCCTGTCCCAACTCTCTGGGCATCACCCAAGACATTTCTGCTCTCCAACAGGCCGCTCCGGCCACTTTCTGGGTGTGGGACCCGCACTTACTCACCTTCCCTGGTTCCTCTGCACAATGGGGGTATGGGAACCTGCCTTAGGCCTTATGGATGTGAGCATAAGCAGCCTGGACCCACCTTTTCTCTGGACACCAGACACTGCTAACCTGTGCACTCTAAAGAGTGACCTTAGGGTGGGGCTCTGGAGATGGCCCTGTCTGCAGGCAAGGACACTGAGGTAGAGAACTAAGAAACCTGCCCACATCTAGATCCTACTCTCCTGATATCTGCCTAGCTCTGGTACTCACATCTCTGGGGCACCCTCTGCACAGGGTTGGGCTGGCTCACATGGCCCTCACCTCAGAGTGGACCGTGAACATCCAGCTATGTTGGGTCATCTTCTCCTGGGCCTGATGCACCAAGGGCTGGGGGCAGGTGACAGACACTCCCGGAATGGTCTCAGCCAGCTGCAGGAGAGGCCTGGCCTTCAGCAGGGCAGCCTGTACCCTCCCCCTCCCCCCTTGCCCTGTCCCCACTTACCACCAAGACCTCACTGGTGCTGCACTGGTACTCGGCCAGCAGCCGTGCCCGGTAGGGCATCAGCCCATCCTGCCAGGCTGCCTGTTCCCGCAGCTGCATGGTCTGCATCCGCTGGCCCCACTCCCGCAGTTCCTGGTCCGAGTGTGCCTTGGTGCAGACGTTCCCATACTCACAGAGGTCAGGCCTGGGGGCAGGAAGGTCAGCAGGGCCACATGGAGCTATAGCTGGACCTCTCCTGCCAAATCTGGCCCATGTGGGGAACAGGATGGAACCCAGGCTGGAGGTATGGAGGCACCTAATGTGCATGCCCTGGACAGGGCCTGGTTCACAGCACCCAGCAAGGGGCCTTAACCCAGGGCCTCAGAGCCCAGGTGGAGCTGGCCCTCGAGGAGAGGACGAGGCTTGTCAGGAGGCCCCAGGTCCGTGAGTCTCACATGCCGTGGTGCTGGCTGATGGGCATCTGTCCCCCACCCACCCTAGGCTCCCGTCCAGCTGTTTTTACCTTGGGCAAAGTTCAAATGTAGAAAGCCCCATGGGTGGGCTGCGGTGCTCCCAGTGCACAGTCTTGTCAAAAGCCACCATGTGTGCATGCTCCAAGGAGGAGCAGTGGTTTTCAAAGGCCTCCTGAGAGCTGAAGGTGACTAGGCAGGCGTGACAGTACAGCTGGACCTCAGGGGGCTGGCCCTGGGGGGCTGCACACTCGGTGTCCTGAAGGACAGGGTGTGTGAGCAGGTCCTCCCGTCGGAGCCGGTCCTGCCGCTCAGCCTTCCACACAGCCATCTCCACAGCACTGTGTGCATACTGGCAGCGGGCAGCACCGTGGCGGCATGGCTGCCCACGCCCCACAAACATGCAGTAACTCAGCTGGTGGTGGTTCCAGGGCTGTGGCCGCACTTCCACAATCTGCTGCTTGCCACCCTCAGTGCTGATGTGGGTCAGGAGCGAGGGGCAGGCTCTATGCTTGGGGCACTGCCCCTGGGAGTCTACAGGGTAGAGGTGCCGGGGGCAGCTTCTGAAGCAGCGGGCACAGAGCAGCTGGAAATGGCCTCCAAACTCTGCACGGATAGTGTCAGTCACTCCACATGGCCCGCTCTGGGCCCCGGCGCCCCGCAAGGCGGCCTTCAGCCACAAGCGGGAAAGGTCGTGCTTGCGTTCAAAGGTCCAGACCAGTGCCTCTTCGGGGCTGTGGGCAAAGGTACACCAGTTCCCATGGCGCTGACAGCCCTGCCCTGGCCTGTAGTAGCGACAGACGTCGTAGTGCAGGGGCCTTGGGAAGTGAGGCCTGCGGTCCACCTTGCGCCAGGGCTTGCCCTGGGCAGCTTGTTTACAGCGGGCCAGCAACATCTCCCGGGGGCAGTCATGCTCTACCTTCTGCAGGACGAAGGTGCTCTCGTTGAGGCGCTGGGTGCAGCGAGGGCAGCCCAGGTAGAGGTCCACTTGAGCGCAGAGCCTGGCCAGAGACGGCCCCTTGGTGGCCAAAGGGCTGGCAGACAACTGGCCTTGCCCCAGCAATGCCATCGCAGAGGATGGCCGAGCTCCTCAGGGCAGCTGGTCCCCTGGGACAGGAGACGCAGGTCAAGCGGAGGTTAGAGGGACACCCACATACTCCACCAGGCAAAAGGGGAAGAATCCCTCCTAACCTCAACCCATGGAGAGGCCTGGGGCAGTGGCCCTGGCCAGCAGAGGAGCCAGGGCCCACTGACCTGACACCCCCGAAACCCCTCCCTACCTGAAGACTCTCCAGCCTGCTCGGGGGAGCGTAAGTGGCAGGTGATGGCAGACAGGAAAACCTGAGGCCACAGAAGCCACCAGCCAGGTAGTGTCTCAGACTTGCGATGCCCAAGGCTCTCAAGCTCTGGTCTCTTCTCCCGAGGGGACAGTGGCTCTTAGGATGAGTACACTCCTGAACTGGGCAGCAGGTTCCAGAGTGGGGAAGGCACAGTCTTGCAGAGGCCAGCCCTGCAAGTGGGGGTGGGGCGTTTGACAGAGTCCCCACAGGGATGACAGTAAGAGGGATGTGTAGGATGTGCAGCTTTTGGTTGGGGGTCACCCCAGCAGGAGGGAGGTAGCAGCCACTCCCTGTAATCTCTGCTGGCCAGGTTTCCAGGGAAACTTTGGGGGACTATAAAGTTGATGTTTGAAAAGGAAATGCCTGGGGTGGCCCCCTGCACCCAAGCGGAAACTTTCAAGTCCAACCGAGCCAAGACCCCAAATCCAGGTGTGGAATCCAGCGGGAGATGCAAAGGAGCTGGCTGTGCCTCTGTGGGCAGGTCTGGGTAAGGTGGGGTCCTTCCAGGCAGCTGGTCCACTCACCCCACCCAAGGTGTTGATCCCCTCCTGTCCCCAGCCAAGCCCTCCTGCCTCCAGCTACCCCAAGGCTCACCCTGAACTCACCCGCACCAACTTCCAGCAATGATCACTTTCGATTCTGCCCCTGGGGCACTCAGATCTCAGACGCCAGATCAGGAAATTACCTCACTGACCCCTGCCCCGCCCCCGCCCCGCCCTCAAGTGACACCTCCCCTCCCAGCCTTGGTGGAGCTCCCTGGACTGCAGGGCGAAGAGTGAGAAGAGCCCTTGGGTGCCTTGGGGTCTGCCCAGCTGGCCCCAACCTCACAGACTCCTCGGTGGCCTGGGGTGTAGGGAGGCGGAGGGGGGAGATGCTACTCCAACAGATGGGTAAGAGGGCCACGCCCATTGGGTGAGGAGGCATTCCTAGTGAAGGTGAAGATCCCTTTCCTTCAGAGCCCTGAGCCTTCACAAGTGCACTCAGTGGTGGGCTAGGGTCCCTGGGAAGCAGAACTGGGGAGATGGGATGGCACATGGGCTGAAAGCTTTGCACTGGGGAGGGGTCCTTTCCTAGAAGCAAACAGCCCTCTTACTGGAGGCTGTAATGACTGCATCCAACTCCTTAAAACAAAGGGTGATGGCCAGACTGTGCCAGAGCCCGAGAATGGGGATACTTGTGACTCGGATGGCAGGACAAGCAAGGAATACAACTCTCTTGAGTTGTGCCTGACCTCCTGACCTCGTGGAGAAGTGCCACCATTGACAGAGTGTGGCAGTTATCTGAAGGCTGATCAGCCAGCTGTTCCCTAGCTGAGCCAGGAAACCCAGCCCAGGATCCTGACCTCGCCCACTGCAAGGACAGACCTGAGTAAGCAGTAAGGGGCAGAACCGGCTGGGTGCCATAAAAGACTCTGCTTCCTCATCTGCTTCCTCCTCATGCTCTCAGACCACACATGTTGATGGGACACCCCAGGACCACGCAGTTTGTCAGACGGCCAGGAGCAATCCTTTCTGCGGGGTGGCCACGTCAGGAGAAACTGAGGCTCCTGCCAACCCCCAGCCCCAGATGAGCCCTGCCCAACAGCCTGACTGCAGGCTTGGTTGACCAGTTGTGCCACTCCCATTGGTGAGATCTTGTTTATTGTGGCTCTAAGTGCTAGGGTAGGGTGGCTTGTTATCTGGCGGTTGACAACTACCATGGCAGTGTGGCCCCTCAAACAGCAAGGCACACCTGTCTCCAAGGCCAGCCTCCTGCTAGATGAGCCACAGCAGCACTCTCCCAAGGCAGGAAGCCAGCTGGCCATGGCCAACAACCAGGGTTCTCTGAACACACGGACATTAGGTAAGGGGACTAGAAAGACAGAAAACTCCTGCACAGGAGCAGCAGCAAGAGGTGAAGCCAAGATGCATGCAGGATGGCCTGCAGACACCCTAGGGGGCTCCTGTGCAGGAGGAACTTGAAGACACCCCAGGAGCTCATGTGCAGGAAGACCTTGCATATATCCATAGAGGCTCAATAGAGCACTTCTAGAAACAGCACTCTGTTGTCCGACAGGGAGACTTAACACTGCATAAAGATGACAAGTTTTCCTGAATGTCTAAATTTAATGAAATTCCAATGAAGTTCTAAGAGGAAATGGGGCATGGTAGACATGCTGTTGTAAAATTCATTTGGCGAAGCATCACATAAACGAGAACAGGCAGGGAACTGTCTAGAAGAGTAAGAGGGCATCCTCACTTGCCTGGGGAAAGCTAACTCCCTGCAAAGCTCTGAAAGGAAAGTGCAGAGCACAGAAGCCGTCCACATGCACAGCAGGCTCTCCGCCAGCAAGGAGCTGCAGCATTTCAGTTTGTCCAAGCCAGGTTAACAACTGGGCAGCATCCTGAGAGAAAAACACCAACATGTTAACCCAAACCAAATAGCAACAGGTGGAGGAGTTGAGCAGAAAACAGAGCCACCACAGGGGCCCTTGAAGAACCCCAGGAAGAAGTGTCTGCATGGGACTGGCCTTCCTGAGCAGGGACACTCCACAGCCAGCACGCTGGACCAGCTCCTCCCTACTCAGGGTTCAGAGACTCCGCAGGTCGTCTTTTCCTTCTCAGAGAACCAGTTGTTAAACTTCTACCAGCACACTACTGATAAATTCAACCACATAAAAATAAAACTGTTTTACATTGGGAAAAACCATCAGTAGAGCAAAAGCCAAACAAAAACTGAAAAAAAATCATAGCTCATATCACAGGAAAATTTTTATATTCTTCAGTACGGCAATTATCTTAAAAATCCTATAAATTCAGAAAAAAAATCCAGTCTAAGAGAAAAAAAGACAAAGCATGTGACCCTCTATTGCACACTCACATGTGTGTGCATACACACCATTGTGTGGCACACAACTGTGACCCCAGCAACTTGGGAGGCCAAAGCCAGAGGATTGCAAGATCAAGGCCAGCCTCAGCAACTCGGTGAGACCCTGTCTCCTAGACAACCAAAGAATTAAAAAGAAGTGAAGTCATTCCCATCAGCCTTCAGCTTCATCTCCTGAACACACCCTCCTCAATACACCCTTCCCAGAATCATAGGTGCTTAGCCTCACCTTGCCCTCTGCCAGGGCTGGGAACCACTGGGGAAGCCCAGCTCCAGTCTCCTGTGGTCTCAGGGCAGAGCTCAGCTTGCCCAGCTCCCTGGAGTGGTGACTTTTCCTCTCAGCAGCTCTGCCAGCCCTGGCTGTAGCCAACCTAAGCAGCACTTAATACCCCCAGTCCCCGCCCAGGACCCTTGTGCGCTGACAGAAGGTCTCCAGGAGTGGCCAGGTGATGGGTATGGTGGCTGTGGGTACAGCAGCTTCCAGGGATCCTAGCTTAGCCTGGGGAATGAGTCCTTCCTCCTGGGCTCAGGGAAGTCGGCTGCATCTCTACCACATGGAGGACACCCAGCCACTCCTCAACCTGTCCCCATAGCACCTCTGCAGAGGGCTCTAATCCCAGCCTCACTACACTCCAAACTGAATGCAGCCTGCATCCCTAGACCAGGTCCTGCCAGCCCCCACCCCACAGTGCCCATCCTGTGAAGTGGCTTGATCAGACCCCTCCTAAGGTCACCTTAGGAGTGTCCCCAAGGGCCCACTGATCCCCGGGTGGCATCTTGCATTGTCTTTCTGGGTGCCCTCCCCTTGGCCAAAGCCCCAGAATGACTGGGCGAGGGGCATGCTCAGAACAAGGAAGAGGGGCAGTAGTGTCTCACCATCTCAGGCTGTGGTTGCAGGCCAAGGCCCTGAGGAAGTCCCTGAGGAAGTCCCTTCTGTTGTGGCTGGAGGTGGCCATTCTGAGGTCCTGGGCACTTGGTCCTGCAGAACCTGGCTCCCCTGTGCTCTGTGGGGTGACCACACCCAGAGGAGGAAGTCAGGCGAAGACACGGCCCACCCTCCCTCTCCCCACAGCTTCCCTGTGTGCCTGGACACCTACCCATGGCTCGCACCCAGTGCCTGGAGTTCAAGTCTAAGCTCTCAGCCTCTGGCTTCAGCTCTCACTGTGACACCCACCCATCACCTCCACTGCCATGCCCCACTTCTGCCAGGCCCCTCCAGAGCCCACGCTGTGACTGGATTGGCCAGTGTGGAAGATCTGTGTGGCCACTTGTGCAAGCTGCTGGGGTAGAAGAGGCTCCCCTCTGCCATCCAGAGCTCATGGGGAGCTAGACAGAGCACAGCTGCCAGGGCCAGGAGGGCTAGCACAGGCCCACATGTGGTGCCAGGTCCACAGATGTTGCCAGGACACTGAACTGGAGCTGGAGGATGAGCAGGGGACAGGTGGGAACCTGGAGCCTCACAGCCTGGGGACCCCACAGCCTGGGGGCCTCACAGCCCTGGGACCTCACAGCCCAGGGAACCCCCACAGCCCAGTGGGGGAGGCACACAGCCTGGGGCCCCACAGCCTAAGGGCAGGCCCTGGTCTGAAAGGGCATGGAAGGCGCTGATAGAAAAATTGGAAAACTGTTTCCATAAACACCATGACTTCTGTTCTTCAAACGACATTAGTGAGAAAAATAGAAAGGTCAGCCATCAACAGAGACAATACAGTAAAATGTACACACCTAATGGATCATAAGCTGGTTTTAGTTTTTTGCTTTGCTTTTTATTTATCTAAAGAACCCAAGCTTGCGATCTGGACAAGCTCTGTCATCGAGCTAAACTTCCATCCTGACATTGCTTCAAATTTTAAAATTCAAAAATAAAAGCCTAATTTTTAAAAATGAACAAAAAATCTGAAACATGCTTCACATGAGAAAATATACAAACGACCGAATGCACAGAAACATGCTCGGCATGAAGTCCTTCAAGACATGGCTGCGTGCCCTGTGTTCCCGGGTGAAGCCTGGGGGAGGGTGCAGCACCCAGAGCTCTGCTGGGGACAGATGGTGCCAGATGTGCAGCCAGCGTGGACAGTTCTGGCAAAGTCAAGTGAGCACTTCTCTTCTTTGTAGCACCAGGACCAGAACCCGGAGGCACTCTCCACAACCCAGTCACTTTCACTATTTGAGACAGGGGTCTGGCCTTGGCTTCCGGAGCTGCTCTGGCCTGGAGGGGCAGGGGGCCTGCTCTGCTCACAAAGCCCAACCCAGAAACAATGCAACGCCGGGCAGCCAGAGAACAACTCACTATGTGCTTTTGATGAACTACACTCAGGGAAAAAGCCAACCAACCATGAGGGGTCACTCCAGGAAGAGTCAAGGAACCCCAAAACACCCAGAGCTGTGTTTGGTGGTTTGTTTTTGCTTTTTCAGTGTTAAGGATTGAACCCAGAGCCTTACGACATGCTAGGCAAGCTCTCTGTCACACCTAGTCCTTCCTCCCTCCTTCCTCTTAGCCCTCCCTTCTTCCTTCCTCCTCCCTCCTCTCTCCTTCCCTTCTACCCTCCTCCCTTCCTCTTCTCCTTCCCCTCTCCTCCTCTCCTCCCTTCCTTCATCCCTCCTTCCTTTTTCCTCCCTCCCTCCCTTCTTCCCTCCTCTGCCTCCCCTTCCTCCCTTCTTCCCTCATCCCTCCCTCCTCCCACCTCTCTCTTTCCCCTCGCCTCCCTCCTTCCTCCCTCCCTCTCTTCCCTCCTTCCTCCCTCTCTCCTCCCATTCTCCCTCCCTCTCTTCCTTTCTTCCTTCCTTCCCACTTTGAGACAGGGAAGGAAGGCTGGCCCAGAACTTGGGATCTTCCTGCCTCAGCCTCCTGAGTCACTGGGATTACTGGAATGCACCACCACACCCAGCAGATTTTATGAACATTTTAAATCCAGTACATGAAATAAGAGATCTAAGAGTCATCTGAGGGCTGGAACAGTGGCTCAGCAGTTACAGCGCTTGCCTAGCATGCGTCAAGTATGCAGGTTCAAACCCCAGCACCATGTTGTACACAACGAAGTGTTCCAGCAACAAAAGTCACATGAAAAACTAAATAAAACTGATTCTCTCTCTCCCTCTTTCTCTCTCTCTCTCTCTCTCACTCACACACACACACAATCCCTCTCTCTTTAAAAAAAAAAAAAAGAGTCATCCAAAGTGTAGAAAGAAAGGAAGGGAAGAAAAGGCAGAGTCCAACCCAGAAGATAACATAAGTCGAGAAAGCCCCTGGGCTTTGGGTGTAGCTCAGTGGTAGAGTGCTGGCCCAGCATGCATGAGGCTCAGCATTTGATCCCTAGCACTGCACAAACACACATGTGAGAAAGAAAATTCCTCACAAATACTTCAGCCTATGGAACAATTTAATAAGAGACATGCTTCCAAATAAACTAACAATTGTAATAAATGTGAGAGGATTAAACCATCCTAGTAAAATACAGAAGATCACAAGAGAAATTTAACAAGATAAGCTAGGTGTGGTGGCACATGCCTGTGATTCCAGGGACTTGAGAGGCTGAGGCAGGAGGATTACAAGTTCGAGGCCAGCAACTTAGACTCTGTTTCACTTTTTTTTTTTTAAAGAGAGAGATAGTGAGAGGGAGAGAGAGAGAGAGAGAGAGGAACAATTTTTATTTTTTCATGTGACTTTTGTTGCTCTGAGACTTAGTTGTGTACGTGGTGCTGGGGTTTGAACTCTCGTACTCATGTTTGCCAGGCAAGCACTGTAACTTCTGAGCCACTGCTCCAGCCCTCACAATATTTTTTTTAAAGAGAGAGGAATAAAGTGAGAGAGAGAGAAAGAAAGAATCAATTTTATTTAGTTTTTCCTCTGGATTCTGTTTCTCCAACACTTAGTTGTGTATATGGTGCTGGGATTCAAAGCCTGGTTCTTGAGCATGCCAGGCAAGCACTCTAACCACTGAGCCACCACTCCAGCCACCCTGTCTCACAATTTTAAAAAAATTTTCTAAGAAAAGGACTGGGTATGTAACTCAGTGGTAAAGTGTTCCTGGGTTCAATCTCCAGTACTAAGAAAGAAAAGAGGGGGGAAGAAGAAAGAAAGAGAAGTTTCCCCAAATATGGCCTTTACACTCACTTCCATTCCACTGCTCTCCTCCACAGCAGAGCCGTGATGCAGCGCTTGCCCTACACTTGCTTGATGGCCCAGACAAGAGGTAGTGCCGATCTGTGCGCACAGCGGGCCCTGACTTTTTTCTTTTCTTTTTTTTTTTTTTTAAGAGAGAGGGACAGTGAATGAGAGAGAAAATCAATTTTACTTAGTTTTTCACATGGCTTTCATTGCTCTGACACTTCGTTGTGTATGTGGTGCTGGGGCTCCAACCTGCATCCTCATGCATGCCAGGCAAGTGCCATAACAGCTCCAGCCCCTGACCCTGACTTTTAAACATATGAAGCACTATGTGAACCTGGAGAGTCAACGCCAAACGTTCTGTGATACGGACAGAGTGACCATAAGGGCCTACCGAGGCAGAAGACCCAGAGTAGCCAACAGACATGGAAAGAGAACAAAGTCAGAGGATGAAAGTGGCCCAAAATGAAGACTGAACATAAAGCTCTGGTAATCGAGCTAGTGTGGCAAAAGGAAGATACATGTATTAATGAGCACACACAGAACAGCACAGCCAGGAAGAGACCAGAGTACAGTCAGCTGATCCTTGACAAAGGAGCAAAGGAAATGCACAAAAGAGAAGATCCCTTCTTAGCATAGAGCGCTGGACAGTTGGTATCCACATGCAAAGCAACAGCGATAGTGCTTAGGGCACAGACCTCACCCCTTCACAAAAGCCAACTCAGGATGAATCAGAGACCGAAACATAAAACGCACAACCATAAAACTCCAAAGCTCCAAGAGGAGGCCTGGGGTGGTGCTTGAAGAGCTTGCCTAGCAAACGTTAGGACATGGGTTTCAACCCCAGTATCACTAAAAAAGGGGAAAAAAATAGGGAACTTTATTTTTCCAGGTGAAAAATACTACTAAGAGAATGAGAAGACAAGAAAATGCTTTCAAAATGGGGCTGGAGTGGTGGCTCAGCAGTTGGAACACTTGCCTGGCATGCGTGAGGACCCAGGTTTAACCCCAGCACCAGGTACACAACTAAGTGTCAGAGAAACAAAGGCCAGATGAAAAACTAAATAAAATTGATTTTCTCTCTCCTTCTCTCTTTAAAAAAACAACAAGGGGCTGGAGCAGTGGCTCGGCAGTTAGGCACTTGCCTAGAATGCACAAGGACCTGGGTTCAAACCCCAGCACCACATGCACAGCGCAGTCTCAGAGCAACGAAAGCCACAATGAAAACTAAAAGGAGTTGATTCTCTCTCTCTCTCTCACTGTCACTCTCTCTCTTTAGAAGAAAAAAACAACAACAAAAAAGAAAATGCTTGCAAGAGATATAGCTGATAAAGTACTAATATCCAAAATTAGCAAAAACAAAAAACTCTTAAAACTCAACAGTAAAAGCCTGGCACAGTGGTGCACCTGTGTTTCCAGCACACTGGAGGCTGAGGCAGGAAGAGCATTTGATCTGGAGTGTGAGGTCAGCCTGCGTAGCACAGTAAGACCCTGTCTCAAGGCAAAACAAAACAAAACGAAACAAAACCAAAAAACCCTGCAACCAAAAACCAAAACAAAATTCCACAAGGAAATGAACCTAGTTAAAGATAGGCAAGAGGGGGCTGGAGTGGTGGCTGTGCAGTAGAGTGCTTGCCTGGAATGCGCGAGGACCCGGGTTCAAACCCCAGCATCAGTGAGAAACACTTAAAGACAGATGAAAAACTAAAGAGAAAACTGACTCTTACACCCCCAGGGAGGTGTGCCAGCAGCAAGCACAGGAAGAGGCCTCCACAGCCACAGGGGACAACGCTGGGAGGCCGCTGCAGTCCTACCAGAGGCCCAGATCCAGATCACCGTGAACACAAACATGGAGTGCAGGGGCCATCACTCGTGGGTGCTGTCACTCGCAAACCTGGGGTGTGATCTCATGGTGGCACTTTGGCAGGCAGGTGATGGTTTCTTAACTATCAGGACAGAAGATGTCACAGGGGACTGATAATGAGTACAGCCCTCTTCTGGGGTAGAGGGCACCTCAGAGGGCAGCTGCAGGGAGGTGGCCTGAGCACCCTCCTGAGAAGGCCACAGTGAGAAGGGGCAGGTCCAGGGGAGAACACAAAGCAGCAGTGCTGTCCTGGACCACCGAACCCCAGGTGCCCACAGCCACGCTGGGCAGGGCAGCAGAGGGAGCAGGCCAACCACCACCATGGGTGTGTGCACTGGCTTTTTTGGGTACTGGAGATTGAACAGAGGGAGGCTTTACCACTGAGCTGCATCCCCAGCCCTTTTTCATCTTTTTTTTTTTTTTTAAGAGAGGACAGTGAGAGAGAGGGAGAGTGAGAGAATCAATTTTTATTGAGTTTTTCACATGGACAGTTTTGTACACAGGTGCTGGGGTTTGAACCCGTGTACTCATGCATGCCAGGAAAGTGCCGTAACTGCCAAGAGCTCCTTCACCTATTTTTTAATGTGTTTTTCTTTTCTGTGGTGCTGGGAATTGAACCCAGGGCCTTGTGCACACCAGATGAGTGCTCTGCCCCAAGCTCTGACTCTAGCCCCCGTCTCATTTTTATTTTAGGATAGGGTTTTTAGCTTGCTAATGCTGGATCTTCCCTGCCTCAGCCTCCCCAGTAGCTGGCATCATGTGTGCCACTGCGCCCCACAGCATATTAGTGCCCCACTACAGAGGGCCTACAGGGAAGCACCACCTCAGCAGGACAGGTCTTCAGACTGGGGCCCACAGCCAGCACCCACCCCAAGGGGACTATGCCACCTTTAAGGCACACATTCTCCTGCCTCATGCAGGGTCAACCTCTTGGCAGTGGGATCGGCAGCACCTGCCTCTCAGCCCCCCAGGGTGTGGGCTCCAGCACCAGAAAGAGGTGTGACCCTGGGGAAGGATCGGGAAGGCCCTCTGCTGGAGGCCCTGGTCAAGGTGGCTTCTCCAGCAGGACCAGGCCCACAGCCTGGGAACTCTCTCCAGATGTGGTACCAGTCTCAATGTGCCCTCCTGCTCCTGCGCTCCTGAGCTGCCACCTGTGGAAGTCAGATAGCAGCAGGCATGGGCACAGACAGGCCTGCCCCACTAGCCCTCCTGGTGGGAAACCTGGTGTTGTGGTGAAAATGCTTGACCTTGGGAAACTGGGAAGGGCCTGGGGAGCAGAGAACACTTGGAAAGGACTTGGCTGTGTCTGTGAGGAGCCTGGGGTAGGCTGGTGCTGTCCATGGGGGGCATGTGTTCACCAACTGCTTCTCTCCACTGCCTGTCATTACCAGGGACTCAGAATTTATGAAAAAGGTTTTTATTTTAAGTCAAAGTACCAAGCAGATACTTGCAAAACATAGAAAGTGAAACTCAAACAACACCCTTTCCCAGGTGCCTCTGGGTAAGCACTAAGCCCACACCCTCTGCAAAAACCAAACCCAGTCCCATTTCCTCAGAAAACAAAACTCCAGGCAGCCAGGACTGAGCACACCCTCCTCCCCCAGTATAGTGGGTCCCCTCGGTGGGGCTGGTGGTAGATGTCTAGGGGAAGCCTGGGGCACTGGGAGGAGGGATGGGAATTAATTCTGAAGCTGGTTTGGGACTTATTTTTGTATGGCTCTGAAGTTAACTTGATCTTTCAGGACCTCTGTGGACTGAGGGACAGGGGCTGAAACAGTCCCAACCTGAATCTTGCAAAGGAAAGAAACTGCCCACAGCCCAAAAGGCAGAGAGCACCTCAGATGCTGGCAAGGAAGCCCCAGAAGGCTCCTGGCCGCAGGGCAACAGGGGTCTCACCAGGGGTGCCATGTCTCCCTTGGTCTGAGCTGGTGGGCATCGCCCACAGGGTCACGCTGCCCCATGTCATAGGACTCGCAACTCAAATAAAAATGAGTTTAAAAAAAAGGAGTATGTACACAAACAGGTACATTTCACGCTGAAACAGCGAATTCCTAACAGCAAACAAGGATGTAACAGAAGAAAAACATGAAACGGAACCTCAGCAGCTTGACACAGGTGGGGGTAGATGGGCCCTAGTCACAACAAGGGTGTGGAGGTGGTGTCTCAGGAGGGATGGGTAGACGGACAAAGTGATGGCCAGTTCCTTTTCAATCGACAGAGAGAGACAGCCCGTTGTGGGGTTCTTGAGAGAAAGGCCTTAGGCTGACCACCGCCAGGAAGGCCTGGCGAGAGCTGGCCCCATAGGACCAACCCACTCCCGGAAACATCTGGCTCCAGCAGCTCTGGCCTGAAGGTCAGCCCCCGTCTGGTCTTCCTCGAGAGCCCAGACCCTGATCTGCAAACTGCCTATAGACAGCCCTTCATGGGGCCTCTAGGCCCATGTCCCCCAGTTGCCCAGCCCTGAGCCCTGGGCAACCTCCCCACATACCCTGGGGCTCTCCTTGGGACACTTCCACCTCCAGGGGTGATGCAGGGGGCGGAGGGCTGTTGTGGGGGTCCCAACAGCAGACTGCACACAGGGGCCATCTCAGCCACCCCAAATCTGGAGTACCCCCATACAAATCCCCCTTGGAGCCTCGTCTTGGGAGGGGCATTGCCCAGGACCTCCAGCATATGGCCAGGTGCACACACAGATGCTCCAGGCCCATTCTTGAGCCGCCTCGGGAAGCCTAGGCACTCAGCATTGTTTTGGTTGAAAATGCTACAAATTTGATTCTTCCTGGGAGTCTACTAAGCACTTCACTTAAAAACACCTGCTGCATGTGCGCAATGGCTCCTGGCCCCTGCCTGCTGTGCCTGGGTGCTCCACCTGAGCACCTGGCTGGGACGGGTGCTGCCTGGGGTCTGCAGCTTGGCCCAAGGTGCACATTCTCACCTAGGCAGAGGGCGGAGCACTGGCCACACTAACCCTACAGAAAACTGTGGGAAGAGACCAAATCCATAGGATCCATGGGTTTCCACACTTGGGTACGTTCCCAAGACATGTGTTAGTAATGTCCCCAAGATGGGGCGCAGGCACCAGGACCTCAGTGACTCGGCCATCTCTGGCACCACCAGCACCTTTGGGATCTCAGGTACCTTCCACCCCTACTCTGCTGCCTGTCCCCACCTGCACCCAGCCTCCTCCTGGCCGTGGTCCCCCGGCTCCTGCTCAAGGCTCAATGTGTAAACAGTATTAACAAGCAACAGATGGAAAGCATATTTCCCAAGAGAAAAGGGGGAGGAAGTTCAGAACGTGAAGACCATTTTCCAGGTTGCTGGCATCTTTCTTTCTTCTCCTGATTCGTCCAGCGATTCCTCTCTTTGGTTCAGCCCATGAGACCTGCCTGTGCTGAGCCAGCCCCACGGCCTCCGCCTGCAGCGGCCTGAGGAGAGGCAGCCAGCTCCATCTGCCCCGAGGGGCCTCGCCCTCCCAGGACACACCCTGTGAGAGGACTGGGCTCCTAGCTACTTCTGCTCGTGGTCCTCTGCCACGGCAGCCACCTCAATGGTGGCTGTGTGCTCCTCGGGCCCTGGGGCTGCTGCTGTAGGCACTGTCACAATTGTGCTGCCAGCAGGTGATGCCTGGGCCACGTTCTGCAAGGTGGGGCCCAGGCTGGGCAGGGTGAGCAGCTGCAGTGGGCTGACCACCTTCAGCACAGTGCTGCCGTCCTGCATGGCTGCGGTGCTCAGAACCGTGAGGCTGGACGCGTCCGGATGGATCTCCACTGTGCTGGGGAAGCTGGAGCCCGAGGAGGCCAGGACCGTGTAGCCCCCAAGCAGTGGGGAGGCTGGCGAGCTGGCTGGTGGAGCCTGAGGGGAGCCCTTGCCCAGGACAGCTGAGGGCAGTGTGGACACCACTTTACCCAGTGGCACGCCTGTCAGCTGGGGCACAGGCATGCCTGGGCTCAGGGCAATCTGTGCAGATTGGGTGAGCACCTGTGAGGCCACAGCAGCTGGTCCAGACGTGGCACGTGCAAGCCGTGGCCGCTTCATGGGGGGTGGTAGGGGCACAGGTGTGAGGGTCATGAGCACATTGCTGAGGTGCTGGGACTTGTGCTTCAGCTCCCTGGCACGGCGCCGGTGCTCGTCACACTGCTGCTCCAGGGCTGTGGGGACACACATGTCACCACAGGTCAGCCCAGGAGCTGTCAGCACCAGACCCCCAGGGACCACCTGCCTAAAGTGGGGCCAGCAAACAGGCCTCTAGAAGCCCTTGGAAAAACCAGGGCCATGGCTCCCAGGTGGAATCCATGCGCCAGTCATAGTCTCTATAGGCAAAGCTGCTCTGCGGCTAAGCAAGCTAATGACATGTGTGGTACACATGCCAAGAACCCTCACCAGGGGAGCTGGAGCAAGAGCACAAGCCACAGGGAGCAGCTGCCAGTGGCCAGGGTGGCCCTTCCTCTCCTCTGGCACTTCTCTTACCCAACCACTTGGCCTTGCAAGGAGGCTGTGAGCTCTTGACCTCTGCCTTCGGCACTGGTGGTCTGAAGTGCAAAGGCCCTTGAATTTTATTGACCCCTGCAAGAGGCCTGTGTTCCTTTTGCCTGCCAGGCCCCAGAGGAAAATCTCACATGCAGAATGTGACTCAGAGCAGCGTGTGTGGACACACAGCCTGGGCCACACACATGGGCACCCTGAGCCCCTGCCAGTCTCTGGCGTACCTGCCAGGTCCCGGGCATACTGCTCCCGAGAGCGGTCCATCTGGCACTTGTGGCTGGCCAACACCTTCTTCACCAGGTCTAGCATACCAAAGTTCTGCACAATGTTGTTGAGGAGGACAGCATCTTAAAGGAACAACACGGACACTCAGTGAACACCAGGCCCCATCCAGAGGCCAGCAAGAGCCCAGCTTGACAGACGTCTAGGTTGCATGCCATGTGTCCTCCACCCACCAGCCCACCTCAGCACAGCAGGCCCCATGCCTAGGTGGCAGGGCCTGGGGGAGCCATAGAGAGGGAGGCTCAAGCCCTTACCTCGGAGCTGCAGGGGAGGGTCCTGCACCCGCTGTTGCAGGCCTTTCATGGTCTCCTCCAGCTCCTGCTGGAACTCCTGAATGACCTCATCCAGCAGACCAGCATCCTTGAGTCCCCTCCAGAAGGCAAATGTGTCATCTGTGAGGGAAGGAGATGGTGAGGAAGAGCACTGTTGCACAGGACAACCACAAGGACACTGCCCAGGGAGCTCAGAGCACATCACAGCCCATGTCCCACAGGTCAGAACACCCAGGACAACAGCAGCAGAGCCTGACCCTGGCTAGGGTCAGAGCAAGGACAACAGCGTCCCCCATGGGCCCGTCTGCACTTGTGAAAGCCCACAGGGCCGTACCTCCAATGGCTGTGGTCCAGTCGCCCGGGTCCTCACAGGTCTCTATGGTGATGGTGGCAGGAGAGCCGTTCACTATGAGCAGAATGCAGCCAGGGTGAGTGTTCTGCAGGCGATCCACGCCACGGCCCTGCCACACCTCCCAGGCTGTCTGAGCAGAGCAACCCCAGGACCCCACCTCACGTCAGGAGCACTTCAATGACTTCTTAAACACACACACACAGGAAGGACAGCGAACAGCCCTCTGCCTGTCACTGTCTAAGCAGCTCCCACACCTTGTTCCTTGGGTCCTGTTGGCACTGTTGCCCAATAGGCTCCTGTAACTCAAAGCCAGGGTCTGGGAGGGCTCCTGCCCAGCTAGCTCCCATAGACAGGTGTGGCACCAGTAATTCTGAGCTTCCCTTTACTCCTCATCTAGCCTTTCATCATGTCCTCACGATTGTGGCACCCATCTCTACTTTTCTGAATCAAGAAAGGCAAACCATCTACTCTGGGTTACCCCCGAGTCCATCTCCACACCTACAGACTCAGCTGCCTGCAGTCAGTCCTTGCATCCCAGGGTTTCTGACAGCCTTCAGGCACAGGCCTGGCTAAGAAGCAGACCCAGAAACAGATGATGTTTGATAACTTTCCAGCCTCATGTCAGCCCCATCCTCATCAAAGCTGTGCTAGAATCAACCAAGGCACAAAGCAATGCTTTTCATGGCTTGGGCGGGTATACCATCTTTCACTGACTATGCAGAACCAAGTCAAAGGTCTTAGAGATTTAGGCTAAAGAAACCCAGCTATCAGAAGAGCTGAACCCTGCCTCTAACTCTGCCTTTCCTGGATGGAACAGACATGAGTAGAGGGCTCAGAAGCCCAGTCCTTCCTCACGCCATAGCACCAATGGTACCCACCTGTCCTGCCTGGTCACCCACAGCTCACTTTTATAAGGCAGGGCAGAGGGTCCTGGGCCTAACCCCTGGGTTGGCAACTAGGATGCTACTGCCCTCCTCCCTGTACTGCTGTGCTCCCATCTGTCCCAGTGGGATTCTGCCAAGACTCCCAGCATCCATCCTGGAGCTGTGGTACAGGAAGGGGCTAAGCACAAGATACCCTCAGTAACCACTGAGCAAGGAAAGGATGGCAATAGCCAGCCCTGCTGACCACAGCAGGCTCAGTGTCCCAGGGCTGCTCAGGACCAACTATAGCCTGTCCGACTGCCAGGTAGGACACAGGAAAGGACGTGGGGGCAGAAAGACAAGGCTTCAGGCCACGCTGAACCCCATTCCCTCCACCCAGGGACCATTCAAGCCCCTCCATCAGCCAGCCCATCTGGGTGAACAACAGTCATAACCCCATCAAACAGCAACACACTTCGGCCCAATGCCATAGAGTAACAACTTGGGATAGCAAGTGACAGTGCTGAAAAGACAGCACTTCAAGACATCGCTCAGTGACACAACAGGGGCTCAGGACCCAATCGTGGACCAGGGTTGATTTAAGAAGACTGTCATCCCAGCAACTCAGGAGGCTGAGGCAGGAGGATCACAAGCTCGAGACCAGTCTGAGCAACTTAGCAAGACCCTGTGTCAGAATAAAATAAAAAGGTGGAGAACGCAGCTCAGTGGAGGAGCACTTGCCTAGCATGCACAATGCCAGGATTCACGTCCCAGAACCGGAAAAAAGGGAATAATTTCTCATTCAGGGAGCTAGAGGTGGGCTGGAGTGGTGGCTCAGCTGTTGGAGCACTTGCCAGGCATGTGTGAGGACCTGGGTTCAAACCCCAGCACCACACACTATGTGTCTGAGAAACAAAGGCCCGATGGAAAAATAAATATAAAATTGACTTTTTCTCTGTGTCTCCCTCTCCCTCTTAAAAAAAAAAAAAAAGCAGCTGGAGGGAATCCCAGGAACATTGTGGTCCTGAGTGTAACTAGTCAACAACATCCAGGCGGCCAAGGAAAGGCATGAGAGCCACACACCATTCTGCAAGCTGCAGGCACTGAGGAAAGAGGGAAGAGGCCAGGACACGGGTGGTCCCTGTGGTATTCTTCACACCTCTCTGTGTACAAACTATCCCACAACGAAGATGGCCATCTCCCCCATCCACAAACCCAGAAATCCCCAGATTCCTTCCTGAGGGAGGAGGAGGATTGGCCTGTGAGCCCTGATGGCCATCTACCTACCATCCGCAGCAGGTGTGAGTGGGAGGTACTCTGCAGCCGTGGGGCTGCTCAAGGACACACGGGCTCCCGAAAGGTCTATCTTGGTGCTGCGGCAGGTGTTGGAGCAGACCTTGTCATGCTGGTAGAAGTCCAGCTCCCCTGAGTCCATGATCTTCCTGCAGAGGACCAAGAACCCCAGGTGAGACACAGGAGCAGTGCCCCCCACTCTCCTGAAATGGGAGAGGGATCACACCCTCCCCTGCACACAAATTCCAAAGGGAACACGCTGCACATGGCACTGCCACCTTAGGCCACCATGCAGGGCCCCATCCACAGGAAGGCAACAAGGGCACTGGTGGGTAGACATCTGCAGGTGTCCAGTCTGGTTCTGAGGCAGAGAGGTGGGAGCCACTTCCAGGAGAAGCCTGGACCTTTAGAAGGCAGACAGAAAAGGAGCCCATGGCTACAGGAGTGCCTGAAGCTACCTGCACGCCCCAGGGACCTGCATTCCAGAACCTGAGGCCACCTGTACGCCTCAGGGAACCTCTCTCCTGGTCCTGGAACCTAGTTTGGCAAATTTTTTTTTTTTTTTTTTTGAGAGAGAGAGAGGAAGAGTGAGAGAGAAAGAAAGAGAAAATCAACTTTATTTAGTTTTTCATCTGGTTTTTGTTGTTCCGACACATAGTTGTATACATGATGCTAGGGTTCAAACCCTGGTTCTCATGCATGCCAGGCAAGTGCGATACCACTGAGCTAGCACTCCAGCCCTCGTTTGGCATTTCTCAGCTAGGCTAGGCTGCCAGGGTGGTAAACAAGGGTCACAGCTCCCACCTTGCTGAGCCTTTGGGCAGCACTGGCCCCCAGAATGTGTGCAGCTCACATACACACACCTCACCAGCCCACCATGTTCTAGGAAAGCAGAGGCCACCAGTAGAACCAGGCCAAGAGCTGTGGGGAAGGACTAGGGGCCAGTCACTCTTGACGCTAACACAGAGCAGTGCACCTGCTCAGGAGGCGAAGTAGACGTTGGCTGTGGCCCCTCCTGGCACACAGACCCAGGTGTGGCTCACAAGTCACAAAGAATACAAGACAGCAGGGTTTACCAGCTATGTGTGTAGACCACATGAGACTGCAGCAGAAATAAGGACAAAGGGGCAGGGGTAATGCAGGCACTGGGCAGCACGACTGAATGATGCATGCGTATGTGTAAGCGGGCATTGTGAGTCCTACCACTGAATACAATTGTAATACGCCTACAAATTAAAAAGTGGGGTTCAAACTCCAGCGCCACATACACAGCAAAGTGTCAGAGCAGCAAAAGCCACATGAAAAACTAAATAAAAGTGATTCTCTCTTGAAAGAAAGAAAAGGATAGAAAGAAAAAGGCTGACTTCCGTAGAAGACCAAGTTGAGATTGGCCTGATGCCTTTCTGAGCACAGATACCAGGTTAGCCCTTAGCTCTTTATCAGTGACAGCCACAGTGCCTCCAGGTAAAGAACAGGTGGAAATTAAAATGAAATTTGACACACACAAAAAAAAAAAACCCAAAACTAAAACTCTGACCATGTCCCTGGCTGGGCAGACACATGCCCTGTTGTGTGTAAGCAGAGGTCCCTGAAGGGGAGAAAGGTATCTGTACCCACGTCCAAGGCACACATAGTCTCCAAAAATCTAAAACCGAAATCCAAAGCCACAGCTGCGAGCTGTCCCTCCCCACGCTTGCAGGCGCCCACCTGAGCATGATGCCGTTCATCCGGATGGCTCGCTTCCAGTCCTTCAGGGTGGACTTCCCCGCGAGGTGCACGAACTCCTTGGGGCTGATCACATGCTCATCATACTGCAGAGAACCACACGGTCAGAGCAGTCCGGCCTGGACTCTGGTCTGGAAAGCTGCAGCCTGACCTCCCTGCTCTGCTCCCAGAGCTTGCGCTTGGGAGGAGAGCCCCACTGGGGACTTGCCATGGCATGGTCAGTGGCTGGAGTGGGGCCAGCTCTCCACTCACACTCAGTCCACTTTTTCCCACAAGTGCAGGGCAAGCCTGGGACCGGGGAGGGCTGGGCAGACTGCAGAAAACCTGTGGCTCTCTTCCTCCAGTCTCAGCAAGCCTCCTTACGTGCAATTAATTCCATGAGCGATACACACGTTATATCATAAAATGTCAACACTAATCAAAAGATGCTAGCACACAGGTGAAGCTGTCTGTCTTGCCCTGCCAGGCCACAGGGCAGGAAACAGACCCTGCCTGCATGACACTCTCAGGCCCACCAAAGTCAGGGGACTGCCATCCCTGCCGAGAAGGTAAAAAGTCCTATTCAATCCTGTTAAATAAGCAAATACAGAACCAAAGAATGAAAATAAAACTTTGCTTCTTTAGAAAACAAGCAAGCTGGGGAAAGAGGAGCTGCTGGGTCCCAGGCTGCCTCATCCCGGGCAGAGTACCTAGACAGGCAGTCAGGACGACATGGCTGGGCTGGGAGACACGTGGTGGTGGAGATGGTGCACCCCTCTCATCACCTCCTGCTGTAGCTGAGAATTCTCCCTTCCACATAGCCCATCAGGATGGAGCCAGAAAGGCCCCTCTGGCCACACTGCACTGCCCTCGATCTTCAGAGGCAGGCTTCACCTTACCAGCCTGGTCCCATCACTGGCTTCTGCCTACTGCAGGCACGGGTTCTAGATGCTGCCCCTTTCCCTCTTCACCCTCCTGTGGGGTGACTGCTCCCTCTGGTTCTTTTCTGCACACCCTGTCTGCTCCGGTGGCCCTGGGCACTGAATACGCCACACTTTGACGGTCAGAGCCCAGGCATCCTGGGCACTGCAGTGAGGACAGTGCTTATCCTCAGATCCTCCCAGGACCCCAACACAGTGCTGCCAACTGACCCTGCAGAACCTGTCCTCACATCCCCTCACCCTTCACACCTCCCTGCGCAACCACTTCCATCTAATATCTCCTTCCCTCTGCCCAAAACACAGCTGGACCATCCTTCAGTGAGCATCTGCTGGGCAACTCAGTTGTTTTCTGAAAATGCATTTCACCCTAATTATCAGAGATGATTTCGCCATGGGCACTTTTTCTCCCTTGCCCTACTGGCTCTGAGTCCTGCCTTGACGCTCTTGGGACTTCCTCCAGAGCCAGCATGCCATTTGCCATCTTGAGGGTCTGCTGTCCCTGTGCTTTGGCATTTCATCATGTTATGTTTGGCACACTTTTGCTTCTTTTTATTTTATTTTATTTCAAAGAGAGAAGGACAGTGAGAGAGAAAGAGAGACAGAGAGAATCAATTTTTATTGATTTTTTTTCACGTAGCTTTTGTTGTTCTGACACTTAGTTGTGTACATGGGTGCTAGGGTTTGAACCTGCATACTGTGCATGCCGGGTAAGTGCCATAACTGCCAAGCAACCGCTCCAGCCCCGTTTCTTTTTATTTTGACATAATTCCACACTTACAAATAATGGCAAGGACGACCCAAGGAGCTCTGCTTTCTTCTATGTGGCACTCTGCGCTCTCCTCATCCATGCGTGTGTATGAACCTGCCACTGCCTTCTGGACATCTGAGGCCAGCACCCAACTACTACTCATATGCATTTCCTAAGAGTCAGAGAGTGATCCTCAAGAGTGCCACCACCTGATCTGCAGTCCACATTTCATGAATTGCCCCTACGGTGGCCTTTACCTCAACTTGAGACTGCCGTGAGGTAGCCACAAGATCTCTGCAGCTGCCTTGCCATGGAGCAGCTCCGCAGCCTTGGTCTTTCTGAGCCTTCTTGTAACGAGGTGTGCGGGTCAGGCATTCTGTGGACTGCCCCTCGTGTTGTGTCTGATGTTTTCTCTGTGGCAGGAACACCAAAGAACTCTGCCTGTCCATCCTAACACCTGGACAAGGCGGTATCTGCCAGACTTCCACAAGGTGGCCACTGCTCTCTACCACCATGTAGCCCACCTGGGTGGACCACTACCTAGCCCCACAGCTAGCTCGAGCATGAAGCAGTCCAGCCCATTACTCCTCCCTGGTCTGCGAGTTGGCATCTAACATCGTACTTAACTGCACCCAGTGTGCTCACATGTGTGAGAGAACATGACATGCCCTGCAGTGAACACGACTTAGACTTCTGTCCTGTGTTATTTGCTTTTGGTTTTGTTTTCTGGCACTGGGGATTGACCCCAGGGGCACTCTACCACAGAGCTCTTTTCACTTTGTATTTTGTGACAGGATCTCGCTAAGTTGCCCAGCCTGGTTCCAACTTGCGATCCTCCTGCTCAGGTTCCTGAGTTGCTGGGTTACAGGCATGGCCTCTGTTCCCAGATCCTTCCCAAATCCTACTTGGGTGAGAATCCATGACTACCTTTCTTTCTTTCTTTCTGAGAGAGAAAGAATCAATTTTATTTAGTTTTTCATCTGGCCTTCGTTGCTCTGACACTCTGTTGGTGTTGGGGTTCAAACCCATATCCTTGCACATGCCAGGCAGGCACCGTAACTGCTGAGCCTCCTCTCCAGCCCCCCTTTATTTTTTTTGCTGCACTGGGGATTAAACCAGAGCATGTGAAGCAAGTACTCTACCACTGAGCTGCACCCAACCTACTGCTCTTTATCTGTATGCTAGATCATCCCAGGCGGAAGTATGAAATCTTTTACCCAGCATGAACTTTGTGAGGTTCCTCAAACTGGACTTCCGCCTGCTCTATCTTCTCCCTTCTTCGGTGGAGTATATTCTGCCTGAACTCTTTGGAAAGTCTTGTCTTCCAGTTCACCACTCATCTTCTCAGCTCTGTCTCATCTGCTCTGACACCTGTCAACCAGGTGTTTAATCCTAATTCTGTACTTTATGTCTCTGTTCTGTCAAATCTGCTTATGCCTTTCTCATGTTCAGGCTTCTTTTTCATTTCTTGGAATGAATCAAATGTGACTGTTTCATATTCTGCTTTGAAATTCCAATGTCTGACTGGCAGTGGAGCTTGGCCTAACACACCTCATGGGAGTACCTAGGTCTCATCCCCAACAAGACAGGAGGAAACATCCAACAGCTGACGACTCTGGGCGCAGCACCTCGGCTTGCCCAGCACTGGTCCAGGGAACCTGCTTCCTGGGTCCAGGGTTCTGCTTGTTTCCCAGTGAGCTTCTCTTTTTCTTAGAACTTTGGGAAACTGCTTAAAGCCTGACATCAGGATGCACACTGCAAGGAGGACTTCTGCTTCTACCAGATCCTGGGAAAACTGCCAGCCAGGAGCCACTGGGGCTCAGACCACACAGGCCATGTGTGAGTGCCCACAGGGCCATCCTTTGCCCTCAGTGACGGCCTGGAGGTGGCTCTTCCTTGCTGGAGCAGGGTGAGGCTGGGAGGATGTGCTTAGCAGTCCTCTTTGGCGGACGGCGCTAGATGGATCAAGCCCCTCACACACACTTAAGGGCAGAGGGTGGCCTGGTCTTCTCATCCACCCTCACTCAGGGCTGGGGCCTGATGACTTCTGCCTTTTATCGAGCCTAAGGATACATCTGGGGGCTGGAGTGGCGGCTCAGTTGTTACAGCACTTGCCTGGCATGTGTGAAGATGCGGGTATGAACCTCAGCACCGCAAACACAATGGAGTGTTGGAGCAACGAAGGCCAAATGAAAAACTAAATAAAATTAATTCTCTCTGTCTCTCTGTTCTCTCTTGCTGTCCCTCAATCTTAAAAAAGCGAGAGAGAGAAAGAGAGAAAGAGAGAGAGAGACATCTGGAAGAAGCTTTTTAAAAATATATTTGATTTTTTGGCTTGCCGCAGTGGTCATGCCTGTAATCCCAGTGGCTTGAGAGGCTGAGACAGGGAGATCACAAGTTCAAAGCCAGGCTCAACATCTTAGCGAGGGCCTAAGCAACTTAGTGAGACCCCTGTCTCAAAATAAAATATAAAAAGGGCTAGGGATGTGGCTCAGTGGTTAAGCACCTCTGGGTTCAATCCCTAGTTAAAAAAAAAAGGGGGGGGCTGGAGCGGTGGCTCAGTGGTTTCGGCGCTTGCCTGGCAAGCACGAGGACCCAGGTTCAAACCCCAGCACCATGTACACAACTGAGTGTTGGAGCAACTAAGGCCATGTGAAAAACTAAATAAATTTGTTTCTCTCTTTCTCTGTCTCTCTCACTGTCCCTCTTTCTTTAAAAAAAAAAAATATATATATATATATACACACACACACACATACATACACACACCCACAGCACAGGACCGCATACCACAAGGCCTCCCACCCTCCTCATTCTAGCAGTCAGAACCACTCTTGCTGGAGGTGCTCCCCCGCCACCCCCTTTGCCCACAGCAGCACTCCTGTCCCTAAGGCTAGCTGCTAGCCTCCTTACCACTGCCCCAGGAACAGGGGACTCCTGCCTCCCAAGTGCCTGTGGCACAGGACCCTGGAGCAGGAGCAGCTGTCCGCAGTGACCCTACCTGAACACATTTCACATTGATGCCAGGGCACACAAACTTCCTCCAAATCAGGTTGGCTCTGCTGTCCCCGCAGGTGATGGGGTACACAATCTCAGCCTCCAGGTTCTCCCCCTCTTCTGCCATCTTCACTTCTCACAGGCACGTTGACAGGAGGGGGCAGAAACATAAGATCAGTTGTGCCCTCCCACAAATACTGCAAGCAGTGCTGTCAACCTGGAACCCATGCTGAGCTTCAGCAAGGCCCAGGTGAGCAAAGAGGACCGGCATCAGCATCTGAGAGTCATCTGCAGAGCAGATGTAACCACAACCGTGTCCATGTAACCACATACCTGAGCTTAAATCAAGAGCTTAAATCATGCTAGGGAAGCTGCTTCTCAGGAACCAAAGGCCTTCAATCTGGCAATACCACGTCCTATGGTGGTAAAGAATACCCAGTGACTCACTAACAGTCCCAGAGAGCAGGCACAGAGAATCTGTGAGGAGAGCACTGTGAGATATGGGTGTCTTCCCTGCTCTCCTGTCAGCCACAAGTGGGGGCGAGCAATCATTAGACTGCTTCACCCACCCAGAGGGCCCTGGTGCCCGGCCAGCCTAACAGGGCCTTGTGAGCTCTGGCTGCTACCTGCTCCGAGCCACAAAGCAGCAGAAAGCTTCCCACCTGATAGGGTTTCCTACCTAACACGGCTTCCTTGAGCTGGGAGGAGGCTGTGAAGGCTGCAGCAGCCGCCGCGGCGGCATTCTCAGTGTCCACGTTGTCCTCTGCCAGGTCGCCCCTGGGAGCCGAGAAAGAGAAGGGAACGTCACAGCACACCTGCAGCATTCATGCTCAGGACTCTGGCGCCAATGCCCTCCTAAGGCTTTCTGGCCTCCTCCAGAGATGCGGTGCTGTGTGTTCCAGGCCTGTGTGCCAAGGGGTACTGAGTGCTGCCCCCTCACAAGGACATGCATCTAGGGCTCAGAACAGCACCAGCAAGCGAGACCAGCCTAATGGATTCACAAAAACAAGAGAAGCTCAAGCAAGAATTCTAGATCTCCATTTCTTCCTTTACTGAAGGTTTTGTTTGCATTCTCATGATTTCATGCAGTTATGCAAATGATCTGAAAACATAATTTCTTTCTACAGTGTTGGGGATCCAACCCAGAGTGTCTATCACTGAGCCACAACCCAATCCTGAAAATATAAAATTTTTGAAAGAGAAAAATGATTACTATGGTCTACCATCATCTTATACCAAAATAAATCAGACAAATCATAACCATGAACGTACAAAAGGAAAATCAATTTCACCAGTCATAAAATAGCAGAGGCTGTCTATGTGATACAAGGCCCAGAAGTAAAGAAAGATGGGTCTGGCTTCAGAAGTGAAGACAAAGACCGTCATGGAAGTGTAGCCTGTGTCCCCACCACCCAGGAACGGATGCAGCAGGGCCACTCTGCAGCCCACAATTCACACAGCAAGACCTGGCTCTCAATGAACAAACTTTTAATATGGGAAGAACCACCATGGTAACTTAAAAAGAGCACGTTGATGGAATGTCCACAACACAAGGAAGACAAACAGCTGATTTCCTGTCACACAGAGGCCCACCTTCAGACCACAGCCAGGCAGAGGTCAGAGGCCTCCACCAAAGAAGCTGTGCATATGAGTCCTACATAGAACCCAGATGGCCCAGGATGGAGCACAGCCACGGGAATGGAGGAAAGGTCAGAGGGGAGGTGGGCAGGCATGGGGGCGGGCAGATGAGCACACAAATGAAGCCTGCAGCATAGCACTGGCCCCACACAACCAGGGCCCCTGCTGGACCCCAGCACTGCACAGAAAGACCTGAGGGGTGACTTGTCTGTGGCTAGAAAGCACATGCCCTTTGACCCAGCACCCCACCTCTGGAATCAGTCCATACACACACAATGGGGACACAGCCAGTCCCCATAGCAGGCCTGGGACAGGAAGCCACCTTTCTTCTGGAGCTGTGGGGAGGCGACAGGGATAGGCTAGGTGAAGCCTTGATGGGCTCCCTCCAACAAACCAGGTCAAAAATGGGAGCTGAGGGCTGGAGCAGTGGCTCAGTGGTTACAGTACTTGCCAGCATGCACAAGGACATGGATTCAAACCCCAGCACCACATACACAATGAAGTGTCAGAGCAACGAAAGCCACATGAAAAACTAAATAAAATTGATTTTCTTTCTCTCTTTCACTGTCCCTTTCCTTTAAAACACGCACGCACGCACGCACAGGCAAACTTGGAAGCTAGCCTTCAGAGCATATTAAGAATTGACTCCTACACATTTTATACACATTTTATATTGATTTGTTAAAATCTTGTAAGTCTGTTCAAAAAATAAAAATTTAAAAAAAAAAAAAAAAAAAAAAGAATTGACTCCAGGGGCTGGAGCGGTAGCTCAGTGGTTGGAGCACTTGCCTAGCATATGGAAGGACTTGGGTTCGAACCCCACCACCACATACACAACTAAGTGTCCGAGAAATAAAGGCCAGATGAAAAACTAAAGTTGATTCTTTCTCATGCTCTCCCTCTTTTTTCTATTTATTTATTTATTTTTTAAATTTTATGTAGGAGTTGAGTTATTGTACAATCACAGATGCATATATAGCAACAATATAGTAACAATATAGGCTGGAGTGATGGCTCAATGGTTAGAAGATTTGCCTGGCATGCACGAGAACACAGATTCGAATCCCAGCACCATGTACACAACGAAGTGTCAGAGCAACAAAAGCCACGTGAAAAACTAAATTAAAAAATTGTAGGAGCTGAAGCGGTGGCTTAGAGGTTACAGTGCTGGTCCGACATGCACGAGTTCAAACCCCAGCACCACGTACACAATGAAGTCTTGGAGCAATGAAAACCACCACAAAAAACTAAATAAAAATTGTTTCTTCTCTCCTTCTTTTTCTCTCTCTGTCCTTCTCTCTTAAAAAAAAAAAAAGTGATATTTCCCTGATCCTAATCCAGAATCACACCCACATCACCTATATCCCAGTCTCTTGACTCTTCTATATTTCCCCCATAACAGCTGTCTGTGTGTGTGTGTGTGTGTGTGTGTGTGTGTGTGTGATTGTGCATTTTCCAGATTTAAATCATTACATAAGCATTATTTGGCTTCTCAGCGTATAAAAAGTAAGCTACATTATTGACTTTTTTTTAAGAGCATGAGAGAAAGTAAATCAGTTTTATTTATTTTTTTCATCTGGGCTTTGTTTCTCAGACAGTTGTGCATGTGGTGCTGGAGTTTGAACCTGCATGCCAGGCAAATGCAGTAACCACTGAGCCACCACTACAGTCCCCCTCTCTCTTTAAAAAAAAAAAAAAAAAATTGACACCAGCTGGGGACGTAGCCCAATGGCAGAGTACTTGCCTATATAGTAACAATATAGGCTGGAGTGATGGCTCAATGGTTAGAAGATTTGCCTGGCATGCACGAGAACACAGGTTCAAATCCCAGCACCACGTACACAACGAAGTGTCAGAGTATAAGGCCTTGGGTCCCATCACCAGGACCACACAACACCCCCCCTACCCTCCACACACAATAATGACTCCAATGTGAAGAATCATATTAGGTGGGAACACCCGAGGTCCAGAGAGGCTGCAGAGACTCAGAAAGCAGCAGTCCTCCTGAGCCAGGCTGTGCATGGAAGAGGACCTGCAGAACAGGGACATGTGCCTTGCCTGGCAGCCAGCTGGAAAACTCCTCAGAGGAAGTCAGGAGTGGGAGCAAAGGCTGGAGGCTTCCAGCAGGCTACTGCGGGTCACTAGTAAACACATCCCAGGACTCAAGCGTCAGATGGGGTTGGCAGAGGAAACCAGGCTCGGTGCCAATAGAGGCAGAGGTGCACCTGCAGAGAGGAAGGGACCCCCAGAGGATAGCCCTCAGGTATTCTGGTTTATCTTTCCCTTTGACAAGTGTCTACTTAACGTGCACATGCTCACTCTGGGCTCACCACACAGAACAGCCCGACACTCTGCAGCAGGTTGAGGAGTGGGAGGCAGTCCTGCCAAGCTCCACAGGTAGGAGCACTCCCGAGTTCTCACTGACACCCACCAGGGAAGAAAGCAGCACTCAGGGGCACCTAACTGGCTCTGCTCCCCATCTTTTCTTTTTTTGAGAGAAAGAGAAAATCAATTTTATTTTTTCATCTGGCCTTTGTTTCTCTGACACTGAATTGTGTATGTGGTGCTGGGGTTTGAACCTAGGTCTTGTACATGCCAGGCAAGTGCTCCAACTGCTGAGCCACCACTCCAGCCCCCACCACCAAATCTTCTTAAACACACACACAGAGGAGCAAATCTCAGCCAGGTGCGGCAGCCACGCCTGTCATCCCAGCTACTCAGGAGGCTGAGGCAGGAGGATACAAGTTCCAGGCTAGCCTGGGCAACTTAATGAGACCATGCTTCAAAATAAAAAATAAAACAGGGGGCTGGAGCGGTGGCTCAGTGGTTTCAGTGCTTGCCTGAAACCCCAGCACCACATACACAATTAAGTATTGGAGCAATGAAGGGAAGGCCATGTGAAAAGCTCAATAAAGTTGTTTCTCTTTCTCTGTCTCTCTCACTGTCCCTCTCTCTTTAAAAAAATAAATAAATAAATAAATAAAATAAAATGGGCTGGGGGTGTGACTCAGTGGTAGAGGGCCCCTGTGTTTGATTTTGTTACTGTAAAAAAAAAGAGTAAATTTCCACTTCCAACTAATAGAAAACAGATAAGCTTCCACTGAAAAAGAAAAGAACTACAGGTCAACCTGCCTCAGAGGCTACCTGGTGTCTCCCCAGGAGGAGTGTGCAGTCCCTGCTCTGCTGCAGAAAGGATCAACCAACAAGCAGGCAGCCTGGCACTGGATGACTGTAGACTGGGAACACAAGATCTGATCTCCAGGGCTCCTCCCACTCCCTACCCCACTTGACCAGCTTTGCAGCTCCCACTCTACTGAAAACTTATTTCCACTTGAGGACACTTCAGCCAGGTGTCTGGTGAGGCCACTCTGGTGCCCAGCAGCCAGGTCAAAGCCCACCCACCAAACCACAAGAAGTGACAGGCAGTAGTTGCCCTGAGCCACCAACTTGCTTCTTCTGTGGCAGTACTGGGAATCGAACCCAAGGTCCCACGCCTGCTAGGTAAACACTGAGACACTTTCCATACCCCTTTTTACTTTTTATTTTGAGACAGGGTCTAAGCTGCCAGGCTGGCCTTGAGCATGTGGTCCTCCTACGGGCAGGAGACAGCTGCAGCCTCTGTGCCACATGGTACAGAAACAACCCCATGTGGAGGTGATTTAGCAGGTGGAGTGTGCCTGAAAGCACGTGGCTCTTGTAAAGAGCACTTTAGTGCAGAGAGGGCCCCAGGCTCTGTGCCACTTGATGACTGCTCTCTTTCACATGGATTTACAGGGAGTGCAGGGGCCAAACTATTCCACAGCTCCCATTTCTCACCTGATGACCACTGTCAAAGTAGGTGGCATCAGAGGAAACCTCACAGAGCACGACTAGGAGGGCCCTGGTTCAGGAGTTTCAAGGTTATGTGTGCCCAAAGGATCTGTCCTAAAAGGCAGAGGGGACCTTGTCAAAGATCCCACCATGTGGCTTTGAGCAGGATTGTCCACCTAGTGCTTGGCTTGCCTGACCCTGCCTGCTGGGTGTAGAGCGGGGAGCGACTACAATTCCCTCTCAAGGGTTTCTGGATCAAGAGGTCTTTCATCAGCACCCAGACCTGAGGCTGTTGCCAGAGCTGGATGAGACCCTCCTGGGTCCTGCAGGGATGGAACAACTGCACCAGAGGGCAGCAGCAGACTGCAGAGGCAGAGGACAGCACTCCACAATTCTCCGTGCAGAGCAGTCTTAGTCACCCTGAACCTGGGCACAATCATGTGACACGCGGCACGCAGTAAGGGACAGGCACAGGAGACTGAGATCCCTAGGGAAAAAGTCAAGGCCTCCAGTTGGAGGCCAGGAGACCAGGCAGGCAAAGGTTAGCCATCACTACAGGCACCAGAACACCAGCCTGTCAACCCGTCAGTGACTGAGGCCACCAGGACCAACCCCAGCTTGCCACAGCGCCACAGAGGTACCACCAACTGGGCAAACTGCAACAAATCAGTATGTGTCTCCAGCCACTGAGTGTGAAGTGGTTCCTTATCCAACAGTAAACAGCGCCAGCAATGAGCTGATAATCTTCTCTGCTGCTCTCCCTTAAACAGACTCAGCCTAAGTTCTACGTGGGGGCAGTTGCAGCCCCCAGCAGCAGGACCTGCTCTCAGTGTTGATAGAGCACAGTTGGTCCACAGCAGCTGCCTTCTCAATGAGGACAGAAAACAAAGGTCACAAACACAGACACTGGATTCTGAGGGCCTATACCAGCTAAAGCCAGTTTCCAGAACAGCCCCAGGGGTCAGTCACTGTCCCAGCAGCAAGATATCCACAGGGGACTGCTCTAAACCCACAACTGTATAAGATAACAGCCCAAGAAGAAAAGTCTAGAAATACTGATGTTGGAGGGTTCCTGATAAGGGCTGCATTACATCACCCCACAGCAGTGGGAAGCCTCCCATGGGGTGCTGCCCCTTCCTGGAGGCTCCTCCCCTAGGTTCCTGGGTAGGGAGGTGCTGAAGCCAGGAGGGGTGGCAATGGGCTCCCCACAGCAGCTCTAGGGTGCCAGGAGGAAGCTGGAAAACTTTCCCTGACCCAGTGGCACCTTCTGCCACTCTTCTACTTGGGCCACCCCAAATCTAGGGGAAAGGACATGAGTACTGCTCTGGGTCAAGCTGGGGAGGAAACGGCAGCGCATGCACAGGACACTTCTAAGCTATATGTCAAGGCACTGGCAAAGATCAAAGGAGAACCTCATGAGAGGCCCTCCTAGAAGCCCGCAATTCTAGAGAGAGCCTTGGCCATGTCCCTGAAGCGAGGAGGATCATGGTGTTCATAGCCAACCATGCTCGATGGCAATGCCAGTCTCCATTCTGTCCCAGGAAGGAGGTCAATGCCCAGGGCCCAGTGTCTGACCTCCAAGCAGAGGAAAGAGAGAAGGCCTGAGACCAGCCCCCACTGCACAGCTGCCAGCAAGCTGTAACATGAGCAGCACACTTGGCGACAAGGATTGGTCTAGAACCATCCTCTAAAAAATTCTGACAGGGGCTGGGGGTGTAGCTCAGTGGTACAGAGTTTGCTTAGCATACACAAGACCCTGGGCCAATGCTCAGCACTGCAAAAACAAACACCTGTAGAAGATTGAGGAGAGCCAAGATTGGACCCATACTCTGCAAGAGGCAGAGGCAGCGTGAGACACACAAGCTGCTGCAAGATGAGCCTTGTCCTAGCTGCAGGAGCTACCCTAGCTGCAGAAGCCACCTGCCCTCCGGAAAACCCTGCCGGCAGGTGGCCAAAGGAAGCCTGCACTCACTCAGGCATGAGTGTGCTAGCCAACTGATGCTCCATCCAGACATCTAATCCAAGAGAAAAATGCTAGGTTGTGAGGGATGTCAAAACAGACACTGTCTTCACCTTCACCTCTTACAAAAACAGTCCCCAGCCATTCCTACTGTTCCATGTATCAAGAGAAACACCAGGAATTTCTGGGAGCCAGGTGGCAGTACTGAAAAGCTGCTGTGTCACCCACGCTCGCAAAGAGTTACATCTAATGTGGTTCATTCTTCATTTAGCCTTAAGAGAGGCTGACTCCAGTCTGAGAACCACCACACGGAAAAAACCTTCCAGGCAGCCCACCCAGCCCGCACCGCCCTCCGTAGGCCCAGGGCCCAGACCTTACCCATGAGGGGCCAGGTTAGTGGTTACTAGCACCGTCTTCACCTCTTCTACACCGCTGCCGTCAGCCACAGTGTCCGGGGTTGTCACAACCACCACCTCCTCCATGTGGACGCTCACATCTGGTGTTGCCATGGCTTTGCAGAGAGGATGCCCGGGACGCAGTGTCACTCTTCCAGGGTCCCACTCCTGGACAAAGGAGGGAGCAGGGAGCAAGGTGATCTCCAGATCTCTCAAAAGAAAGCCAGCGAACAGCCTGTCTACTTCGCCAAAGATCCTCCTCCAAGTCCCCAGCTGCAACTCCCTGACAAGCAGCATCAGCAACACAGGGGCCACTACAGGGTCTGAGGATGGCATGGGCACAACCTCAGTCTTTCCTGCTGGATGACCCACACTACCCTGCAGAAGGACATGGGCTGTAAGCTCAGAGGCAGCAGGCAGGACAGGAAGGGAGACCAGGACTCCAGGAGCAGATTCTCGGAAGGGGGGATATCCTGGTGCTACTCTCCCCTCCTCTGTGGCTGATCTCAAGGGCAGCCCAAACTGCAAGACTGAACACAGATTCAGACAGAAAACTCCTGAGAAGGCCTCTCTCCAGCCTGAGAAAAAGGAATGAAACCCACACAGGACAGAAAGGGGGAACGAAATTCACTGCTTTTCATTATTTACCACTGCCACCTTGTCTTTGCCAGCCTTGCCCTCAGGCAAACCCAAGCCCCCTCCTGCACCCTGAAATGAGGGCAGTGGCCTGTCAAACACCAAAACCGAAGATGCGGAACCTCCCTCCCACTGGAGGAGGGTGGTCCCAAGACCCTGGGGGCCCCAGCTCTCCTGCTCTCCATACCCTATGCTGGGCCCAGGGCTACAGCACACACAACCCCGAGTTTTTAGCCAGAGCACAAGGAAGGAGTCCCGAAGTCAGAGTGGGGCATGGTGGGTGAGAGGGAAGTGCAGACAGGGCATGCATAGCTGGGGGGTTCCTGGGTCACCCCAAAATGGTCTGCACATGGCCCGAACCCTACATGGCAGATCAAAGGCTCCAAGAACTGACTGTTCAGACTTGGACTGGCCTCAGATGGCACCCACAAGGCCCAGCCTGGTGTACTGCCGCGGGAGGCCTGCAAACATGCATCCATGCTGCAGGTGAAGCTCCTGCCACAGCAAGAGCAGCTGCACCCTTGGTGAGCCAGCTCACAGACCAGACATCATGCAGAGCACTCAAGTGTCCAGGGTGCGGTCCAGAGCTGCTCGGCACTCCCACAAGAAAACAACTGAGAGAAGCTGGCTCTGAGATGCAGGCTGGAGTCAACAGGGACATGCATGCAGCTGCCACACTCACCCAAGAGTGAGCAAGCACGCCTGAGCCAAACAGAAAGGAGGACCTGTCACAAGCAGCTGCAGTTTTCACCCAAGGGAGCTCTGAGCATGGACAAGTCCAGTAACCAGGGCTGGGGGTGCAGCTCAGCACAGAGCAAGGGCCTAGACTCATTGCCCAGCACCGCAAAGAATAACAAGGAGCCAAAGAACAACCAGAGATCATCGGTGGACACCATGGCAGGGACAACAGAGGACAGAACAAGGGAACATGAGACAGAACAAAAGTCATTCACCCCAAGCAGCAGAGAGAAGATGAGAACAGACAGAACAGAGTGGGGGCCCAGCCACAGGACTGAGTACTGTGGCACTGGAGTGTGGGGAGAGGACAAAGTTCTGAACACTTTCCAAACTTAGTGAAACACAAAAATGTACCCATTTGAAAATCTCAGTGCACCTCCAACAGACAGGCCATGTTATAATCCAGCCAGAAACTAAAGACAACATAAAAAATCTTGAAATGGGTAAAAAAAAAGTGTGCATTACCACGTGGACAACTCAAGCAACTATGGGATGCTCCTCAGATGCTGGAAGATGGGAAACAGTATTTTTAATGTGTTAAAATAACTGTTCATCAGATGTGGTGGAGTGCACCTCTAATCCCAGCAACTTAGGAGGCTGAGGCAGGAGGATCATAAGCTAAAGGTCAGCCTGGGAAGCTTAGTGAGGCCCTGTCTCAAAATAAAAAATATAAAAAGGGTTGAAGATGTGGCTGGTGGTGGAGTGCTTGCCTAGCAAGTACAAGGTCCTGGGTTCAATCGCCAGAACAGAGAGGAGAAAGAGAGAAAAAGAAAGAAAGAGAAAGAGAAAGAAAAAAAGGGGGCAATAACCATCAGTCTAGGATTCTAGATGAATGAGATCTTTCAGGAACAAAGGCAAAGTGAAGGCATTTTCAGGAGAAGAAAAATGAAAAAAACTGGTCATCAGCAGACCTGTTCTCAAAGGACTATGGAAGTTCAGAAGAGAAACTACTCCTCTTCAGGGATGAAGAGGGGGCCTGAAAGTCCAGGAATGAAGGCATGGTGACCCAGTGATAAATGCAATATATGACTTGATTCCTGAGTTCCCTAAATATGCATAGCAGTGGACTTAACAGTTGTGACGCTGCCTGGTGGGATTTTCAACACACAGGTATGTAGGGAGGTGAGGGTCTATGGATCCCTGCTTTTCCCCTCCTTGATGGGCCAGCACACTGTTCTAGGCAGGCTTTCAACAGGAAAAGGGACAAACTGTTCAGTTCCAGATGACAGGTCAGGTTTCAGAGATAAAAAACAGTGAGTTATAAAGCACTGAAAGACATGGCAGAAACCTGAATGCTTATTACTGAACTGAAAGCCATTGATCTGAAGAGGCCCCACCACGATTCTGTTCCCGGATTTCCTGGGAAAGACGGGACTACGGAGGCAGGAGAAGACCCACAGTAGGTCTCCAAGGGCTGATGGAGGGAGAGGTGCACAGGTGGAGCACAGATGAG